>QTSX02003695.1:0-220704 GCA_014839935.2 Entomophthora muscae
GTAAGAAAAGAAAAGTATTTCCATGTATCAAATGGCACAGTATACCAAATTATCAATGACAAACATGTCCCGTACATCCCACTTGCACAAAGAGTTGACACCATATTAAGACATCACCGCCTTCTAGGCCATAAAAAGGCTAACAACCTATACCTCACACTAAAAGAGATAGTATGGTGGCCCAACCTCAAACAGTATATAGTTGATGTTCTGAAAAAGTGCACAGTGTGCGAGAAATACACCAGTACAAAGGCTCCTCAACCAACGGTCAACCCAGTACCAGACCCTGAACCATTCAAGGTTTGGGGACTGGACGTAGTGGGTTCCTTCCCAGAAACAAAAACAAATCAACATTTCTTAATTGTAGCTATTGACTTTGCCACACGCTGGCCTATCTGCTGGACAACAAAGGACCATAAAGCAGAAACCATCAACTGTTTCATTAACAAAGCAATCATAGCCAACTACGGCACTCCAGACTAAATCATAACTGATGAAGCAACAGAGTTATCAGATTACGTAGTTAATGACAACTTAAAATCCAAAAAAAATTAAACACTCCACAACCTCTCCATACAGGCCACAGGCCAACGGTAGAGTGGAACACCTCAACAGCAGACTTATCAGGACCCTAGAGAAAATAATGGATGACAAAGCCAAAGACACATGGCCACTATACATGAAACATGCATTACTAGTATCCCAAGTCCGCACCAACCAAGGGACAGGCTATTCACTGTTTGAGCTAACCTACAGGTACAAACCGGAAGTAATCGCCCGCAACAAACAGCCCTACATAAAGACACCCCGGGAAAAACTCCCACAGTAGAGCAAGCACCAAACCTACAACACATCTGCCTCAAAGCTAAAATAGCAGAAATGAAGAGGCTCAAGACACAAAAGGTAACCTCTACAGAGGAACCACTTCCCATTGACTCCCCTGTCTGGATTCTAGCTGGCAACAGAAAGAAACTAGACTCAGTACACTGGGGACCAGAGAGACATCAAATACAGACCAGAGCACAACTCTTACCTAGTAAAATTCCAAAGTGCCAAGAACTCAATTATCAAGAAATACCACAGAACCCGTCTCTGCCTCAGTAAAGGAGAGCACTCAACCAGACTAGTTCCAACTAGTAAACAGCTCCAGGAGCATCAGGCGGCAGCCGTATAAAAAGCCCTTCCTGATGCACCAGAGTAATCCCTTAAGTGGGGTGTCAAGGGTCTGGATGTACAAGCATTCTGGCTACTGCCAACCTACTTAACATCCAGCTATCACCCAATTTGGTCCCCTTCCAATATACTGTTTAACATATCAAGAATGGTAACCAAGAAATATCACCTGACTGTCCAAGTATCCAGTGGCTCAAACCCATCTAGCACATGACCAACCCCTAGGTTCAATCCAACTAAATCCCCACCACAGTCAAGTCTATATAAGTCTAAAGTATTATCCAATAAAATATACTTCTCTTCTTTCTTAATTCCATATTTGAAGCTTCCCCAAAAGGCACTCCTTATCACTAGCTATGATTTTTAAAAAATATTTATATATTTTTTGACTTCAAAAATAACTGCTGTTTGGGATAGTGTGCTTCTTAGCTGCAAAGTCATAAATTGAAATTGTGTATTTACTATTGCTTTTAAGATAGAACAATCCAAGATGGTGTATTTTGAGATGGTGTTTTGCATCATAGAGTAATAAGCTCAGCCAACTGAGTCCCACCTGTACTTTAAATTTGTCTTATAACCAACTCACAGATTGTCAGATAGTCTTATTCATGCCCCATTTCTCCTATATTGTCTTAATAAAGAATGTTAATTTTAAAAGCTGGGTAGAATTAAGAAACTGTTAGCAACTTTATCACTAAGAATTTTATAACTCAAAATATGGCATAAAATTCTGCTTTTAAAATAAATACAATACTTTTTCCGATGTAATATAAGACTAAACAATTTTGGAAATCTAAATAAAAATTTAAATTCTTATATTAGACGATTAAAATGAATATTTATAGCAAAAGTATAAATGATTGTGGTGTTTGCTTCGGTTATTAAAAAACTAGAAGTTTACCTTTCACTTGAGCTTTTGCCTAAAGGGTTAGAGTTTTTTGTTTTAATTCTGCAAAAAAATTAATCAGTTAATGAGAGTAATCCAGGTGGAATATTATTTAAAATTAAAGGTTGGGTTTAAGACACTAGCTACTAATCAAACTTTATTTTATTTGCGGTTATTTTGACAAATTTTAATTTAGAGTTTTTCATATTAAATTATGGGCAAAAAACATAAATTAATTTAGCAAATTAGACTCAGTTAGTCTATAGATTTATTAATTATAAATTTATTTATATCTGGTTTAAATTGTATTATTTTGTTAGCAGTTTGAGCTTTCAAGAAAAGATTGAGCTTAGAATGGAACATCCAGCATATGACCAGTTTGAGGTATAAGGACAGTCTGTGGCTCTTGGATACGATGTATAGGAATCTGTATTTCTTCCTTGGTAAACTGGCGTATAACTAGGAGTATTTAATCCCATAACATCAGAGAGCATATTGTACATGTTCATGTTGGTAGTAGGTCTGTTTTCTCTTATATAATATCTTGAAGGTTGATATCTGGGAGCATAAGTAGGTCTCTGGCGCACAGTGTATTCTGTGGGTCTGTAGTCTGAATCTGTCCAGTAATCATTGCCAGTAGTTCTAGTCCATTGGGAAGCAACAAGGCCAAGGTCGATTGCAAAAACAGCAATAGAAGCAATAGTGAATTTCATCTGCTGCCCTAAGTTGATGTGGCTGCTCTTTTATAAAGTCACGGTGAAGGCTTAAGCTCTGTTTTATTGTTTAAATGTGGAAAGTCAAATCTCACAATGGCATAAGAGCCTAGATTTGGTGCAGAACTCATAAAATCATGCTTAGTTTGAGGTGAAACTCAATGATTCTCATGGTAAGTTTACATTCCATTTCGCTTGTATAACTCATGAATTTTGTTTAAGCAATAATATAGACTTAAGAAGAGCATCAACAATGCAAACTAGCCAATACGACTCACCAAATGTATCTGTCATGCGGGATTGTGGCAAACCACTTCTGGACTATTGATCGTGTTTAGCATGCGTAAACTAGTGTACATATTTATGCGTTAAAAATATAATTTTTGGGACAGCGCATAAATCAAAAACTCGCTAGTGATGAGCCGCTGATGCCTTAACTACATGCACTTTTCAATCATGGCTTTGTCTGGCAAAAGTTGATCGCTTTACTTAAAAAATGAGTCATTTAATCAAATAGATATACCTTAACATAAAAGTGGTCTCATCCTCAATAAAAGTGATGGTTTTATATGAAAATTAAAACATTCTAGAAACTTACGCATTATTACTTAAAATCATGCAGAGCTTTGACTTTCTATCCTTGAGGACACCATGCATTGTTTTACGCACACACAATTGTATTAATTGTTTATAAAAATAAAACTTATCAAATCAAAATTTGAATAATCATCTAATTAATAAATTGACTTAAACCCGCTATTTCAAATATCAAGCTTATCTGAATTTAGTCTTATGCAACTAATAATATGATTCACAGATGTTAGTCAATAAACCCTGGCTAGGCATTCAAATTTTTAATCACTCAGGTAGTTTTTAAAAAGAAAAATATTAAAAAGTTAAACATTTATCATCTTAGCAAATCAATAAAGCTGACAAATGCTTTATTTTTCTAAAAAAATACCTTTGACTTTAGCTTCCTAAAAACCAAAGGTCAAATATACATTAGTAGAATTTTTATTATACATTTTAACTAATCTGAAAAAATATCACTGTAAATCACTATCAGAAAATATTAAATGGCTTTTTTGTCATAAATATACTTGCAATTTTATTCAATAGTGTGAAATCAGGAGAGAAATGTACTTATTTCCCCTTAAGGTATTGAAACTTTCAGGGTCTACCATGGCACACTAAGGTGCTTTTGGATCAATAAGTCCCTTTTGGATTTTTTACTTTACAATCTGTCAAGATTTTGGGGTCTTGAGGAAAGATCTTTATTATTTATTATAGTAGGGATGCTGATATAGATTGTATGAGGACAATCCTTGCTACCAATTGGGTCTTAGGAGAGGCTACAGCCTGGCAGTATTCCAAGTCCGTAGGAGAAAACACATGGGTCTGCAAGTAAACGGTGGCACGTTCTACTTGGATACTTCTGACTACTAGGTGTCGGCTAGTAGTGATACAGCGATAGAGATTCTTTAATCTCTATCTTCAAGGGTGAATATTCTGCTTGATCTCTAATCAGGAGAGCACTTTATATAGGGTGGATAGGCCCTCTTGCCAGATTGTAATCTGACACATCTAACTCTTACTAGTCAGTCTATCTGTTCCCCAGACTGCTAGTTTCAGCCCCCAGAGCTAGGCAGCCATGCCGGTCTGGCATGGGACTTCAATAGATTACCGGGCCTCAGCTTATCTCATCAGTGTATTGGTGGCATCTCATCTACAGTTTATGCATGTGCAAGTTTAGTTACCCTGTCTACTGGGTTTTTGCATCATGTATTATTATTTTTGAACAACCTTCTATATTGGTCATAGAATTTGAGGTATCTACAAGTTTGAATGTTTGGCGTCAACCATCTTGCATTAATATTCCTGGGCATTCCATCTTATTGGCTGTACAACTTATGTGATTGTGGCCCAGGACATCAAGCCTGTTTGATAAGGTTCAATCCAATGAGCGGACTATTCTCGGATCAGGATCAATCTTCTGAGTAATCATCAATGTACCAACTAGCCAAATCCCAGGAGCAGGATAAGTTGATGCTTCTACAAGCAAGCCAGCTAAATGGCAATTGGCTGTCTAAGCAATCAACCAAAGAGAAAAATGGTCAAGTCTATTACATTATTCCGGAGGCTTGATACAATCTTAAAAATACATTTTCTTTATTTTTAAATTTTTACTTTCTGATTCTTTTGAAAAATTATCAGCCACCAATATGATTAATTTCCTCTCATTTCACTCTTTCCCTCTAATTCTCAGTTATTGACTATATTTTCTGGGCTCTATTTTTTATACCTAAAATACACTATCTATTTATTTCTGATATAATAATATTATCACTAAATTTATTCTTATATATTAACTTTAACCCTTTTTTATCCCTAAAAATAAGACATTTAACTGTCTTCTTTAATTGCTTTTTATTTAATAATATAATTACCACTATAGCAGTTTGTAAGCACCTCAGAACATCACTACTATTTTATGTTTCTTTAGCCTTCATGGTTGTATTTTTCTCCTTTGCTTTGATGTTTTACTATTTCTTCATGTGTATCCTTAAATTTATAAGCAATCCAATATAAACAAGGTGTTTATCAACTTAATTTTAATATCACAACTGAATTTTGATATGCACAGAGTATATAACTCAATTTTTACTTTTCAATCAACTTTTAACAAGTGTAATATTGATAAGAAAGATGACTTGGCAGATAATATTTTTTTAATACTGTTGCAACATCTTCAATTACTCCCTCTCAGAGAAGTAATTATATGATTGGCTCATCAACTAATCACTAAGTTGATGGCACTCCTATTGAATCCCCATCTAATGTGAGGATAAAACCTTTTGAACCCTAAGAGGAACAATCACTTTGATAAGCCCCATGACTACCATGACATACATGGAAAGTATGTGGTTTCTAATGATACTATAAAATACTTCAAACTCATATCAATAAAGTATCAAACTCTTCTTAATTTCCCCCTTTATTTTTTTATATATACTTCTCAGGATTATATGCTTGACAGTACCCACCTTATTTCTGATCATGGTTTTCTGAGGGATCAGAATATGGAATTATGACATCATTTCTAGAATTTTAATATTTTTTATAGGGAATGCCAAAAATAGTGTCATAATTTCAGGTTTTGGTTCCTAATAAAACTGTTATTGGAAATAAGGAAGTTGCCTTTCTTTCAGCCAATTTACTGTCAAAAATAATACATTTGTTTTTAAAGTTTTAGTGCAAAGTAAAATCAACTTGGATGCAAATGAAATATAAGTGAGCCCAAATATATTGCTAATTAATAAAGAACTGGCCTTTAATTTTTCTTGAATCTGAGTTGATTTCTCTTAGTGCTATAGCTTTGAAAAGTATTGTATATTGGTAAAGCAGTTTAGAATATCATGATTCAATGCTGTGGTATTTTTATCAGTTTTTAAGTATGTTGTTTCTTGTATTTCTTTTTAGTTTTATTTTTCCATACTTAATGCTAAAGATTTTGTTGGTTTAAACCAAAAATATGAAGTTTAAAGAGAAAGATTGACTTATGTTTTCAAATTGATACTATAAGAATTTCTTATTATATTTTAGCTGGAATCCTTTTTAGTATTTTTGGAGCGGTGGTTCAATCTTATGCTATTTTATCTTCTATTTAATCAAGCCTTTTAATTCTTATTAAACTTTTAAAATAAATGGCTGAAGTTTCCAAAAATATTTTATTTTGAATATATTATCTTTAATATAATATAAATCAAAAACTAAGGGTTTAATGATTTATGGCTTGATATTGCTAAGCCATAAGTTTGACAGAAAGAAATACACTAGAAAAGAAAAAATAATTATAAACGATTCCAAAAACATAATAAATGATATATTTTTAAATTGAAATCCACAGCATATTTCATTAATTAGAGTTTTAAAAACCAAACACTTAAATAAGAAATTTTTTAAGCTTTTCAAAAAGAAACAAAGTCTTATTCCCTTTATTCATTTTAAAAATGCAACAGTGGAATTACTTTTGTAAATCAGTGGAAATTGAAAGCATCTTGATTTATAGGTTTGTCAAAAAATTGGTTGTTTCTCATTGGGGTTAAATCACAAACCCTTTTTATTTTCTAATTTACTTAAACTAAAATAAAGTAAAAATCCTATTTCTAGTCAGATGGTACTAACTAGCTTGAAAAATTTAAAAACTAGTTTTTATCTTGGATTAGGCATACGAATAACTAAGCTAAAAACCGAATCTCAAAATATATAGTAGGTTCCATCAACTAATTTTAAGTCATTTTAACATAAACGTGATTTTAGAACAATAACTAATGTAACATCTTCCTGTCTCAAATATTAGGACACCTGCTCCAAATTAAGCTTTTAAGTTTTGATATTAATTTCATCAAATTTAAAAATATTATTTTTTTGTCATATTACATGCTTTTTTTTGGTGGAAACACGATTTTATTCGGGGTTCAAGACGTTGTCAAATTACAAGCAGAGATATTACATTCAATTATAAAATTAGACCCATTCAAATCCAATAATTTGTTACTTATAAATTCATTTATATCATGTTTAAAATTTTATTCTTTTGTTAGCAATTTAAGCTTTCATGAAAAGATTGAACTTAAAATAGAACATCCTGTATATGACCAGATTGAGGTATAAGGGCAGCTTGTGGCTCTCGGATACGATGTATAGTAATATGTATTTCTTCCTTGGTATACTGGCGTATAACTAGGAGTATTTAATCCCATAACATCAGAGAGCATATTGTACATGTTCATGTTGGTAGTAGGTCTGTTTTCTCTTATATAATATCTTGAAGGTTCATAACTTGGAGCATAAGTAGGTCTCTGGCGCACAGTGTATTCTGTGGGTCTGTAGTCTGAATCTGTCCAGTAATCATTGCCAGTAGTTCTAGTCCATTGGGAAGCAACAAGGCTAAGGTTGATTGCGAAAACAGCAATAGAAGCAATAGTGAATTTCATCTGCTAATCTAAGTTGATGTGGTTGCTATTTTATAGTGTCATGGTAAAGGCTTAAGCTCTGTTTTATTGTTTAAATGTGGAAAGTCAAATCTCACAATGGCATAAGAGGCTAAATTTGGTGTAGAACTCATCTAAAATCATGCTTAATTATAGACTGAACCCAGCGATCTTCATGAAAATTACTAAGCATTTTGCTTGTATAACTCATGAATTTTTTTAAGCAGTAATATAGACTTAAGAAGAGCATCAACAGTGCAAAACTAGCCAATACGACTCACCAAATGTATCTGTCATGCGGGATTGTGGCAAACCACTTCTGGACTATTGATCGTGTTTAGCATGCATAAACTAGTGTACATATTTATGCATTAAAAATATAATTTTTGGCACAGCGCATAAATCAAAAACTCGCTAGTGATGAGCCGCTGATGCCTTAACTACATGCACTTTTCAATCATGGCTTTGTCTGGCAAAAGTTGATCGCTTTACTTAAAAAATGAGTCATTTAATCAAATAGATATACCTTAACATAAAAGTGGTCTCATCCTCAATAAAAGAGATGGCTTTAGATGCAAATTAAAGCACCCTAGAAATTCACGCATTATTACTTAAAATTATGCAGAGCTTTGACTTTCTACCTTGATGACACCATGCATTGTTTTACGCACACAACTTTATTTTAATTTTTATAATATAAAATTATCAATTCAAAATTTGCATAATCATCTAATTAATGAAGCTTTGGCTTAAAACTTGTAGTTTCAAGTACTAACTTGTAATCACTTTTTTGATCAAGTGATTCAAACAATTTTTTATATGTTAGTTGAGAAATTTCGACTAAAGCTAAGCTTTTTTAACCGCACTTCAATTTATTGGAATATAAAAATAAATTTTAATGATGTCTCAAAGTGACTTTTATAAAGGGTTTGAAATATCTACAAATCCAAAAAATAATATTAAAATACTTATCGCTGTAAAAATTCTATTGAACAAGGGAAATACTTTGCATATATTAATCTACTTAAAATATACTTTTTTGTGAGTCATTTTAACCTGTTGATTAGCAGCTATCACCAATTAATTATTGTAAAGCGACAAAAACGATTTTTGATATATAGACATATTTCTGAGAAGCATATTTAAGATCGTTAAATTGCGAGAGACTAAAAGTAAAAGTTGGACTAAAAGTGAGCGATAGCTTCATTAAATAAACCATCATATTCTTCATGTTGAATTTAGTGCTATAATTTTCAAAGCTGTTGATATTATAAACCAAAGTCAGAATAGAGAAAACAAAAATAATGGATAGAAAATATTTAACATCTAATACAAAATTTGATTTACCTTAACATAAATTCAGGCTTTAGTGAGTAAACAAAATCAAATATATAACATACATATCAAGCATACAACACACAAAAATCATACAGTAAGATCAAGTTCTTGAGTTGCCAAGAAATCAACTCATATATATTCAACTTTGTATTAATTTTACTTTTTTGAGCTGCGCCTGCAAAAGTTACATACTATAATGCAAATCTCACACATGAAAATAAGAACAATAAAAAATCAAATTCTATTGCACAAAACCAAAACAAACAAAGATTATACAATATTATCTCAGCTCTAAGCTGTCCAAATAAATACATTAAATCTGAATTAAATATCGGATGAAACTATTTTTAATGTCTTTTTGAGGATGTTAATTTTTGAAAAAAGAGGAATTCTGTAAAATTAATAAAAAAACAAGGATGTAGCTAATTAAATCAAGTAAAGAAACATAGTACATATAAACATATAATATAGCAATATACAGGAAATATTTGATACCCATAATAGCATAGAAAGTCAAAAATACAGTATAAAATATAGTAAAGTAAAATTCTATTTACTTCAATAGAAAACTCCACACAACCTGAACAACAGGTAAGTGTACCTATCAAAGTGCACTAAGGCCACAGGCACCCAAGAGGGTCTAGCAATAGAGTCTCTATATTTTAGAAAAAAGAAGTCAATAATACATTTAGTGAAAATTATAAGAAACCACAATCTCAGAGCTAGGTTGTTTATACTGGAGAGCCAGGAGCATCATTCCTAAGTTCCCAAAACTAACAAAGAAAAGCTCAAAAGACAATAATATCCAGAAC
Organism: Entomophthora muscae; assembly: GCA_014839935.2. Lineage (NCBI taxonomy): Eukaryota > Fungi > Entomophthoromycota > Entomophthoromycetes > Entomophthorales > Entomophthoraceae > Entomophthora > Entomophthora muscae. Next base: position 9,917 of record QTSX02003695.1, read on the forward strand.
TATTAGAATCAAACAGCTAATTTTATTTATCTGATAATTTTGCTTGAACAATGCAAAGATACACCCAATGAAATCATTTATAAGAAGTATGAAGGTGTCCTTGACACTAGCTACAAGCTTTACATAAGCAAGGGGGACAATAAAGAGGAGGAAGATCCAAAAAATATATCACAATGTAAGTGTCCTGAATGAAATTAGGATTCTAGTATTAAATACTAGTCAAAACTAAGAATTAAAACCTGGACCCCAAGAAATGCAGTCTGCAAGCCAAGAGGGCCAGGGGGAAGACGCTTGTGTTATTTTGGGCTTAAATCTGATGACTTTTTGATAGCCCACATGCAAACCCAAGGATATTTACCAAAAGAAGCATTGAGACCAGTAGAATGTGTGCCACTGAAAGTCCAGACCTATACATAGGTAGCTGCTTGCCTAAAGGAGGTTAAGACTGAGCCTAAAAATAAACCCTCTAATAAGAGCCTATCAACGTCAGTCCCCAGCACCAAATTGATGGTTTATTTGGCCAGGCCATGTGATGCAGGGAATAGAGGCAGAGAACTCGAGCATTACCACTTCTATTCTCCTACACCAGCCATCCCAGAATTAGCTTCCTGTGAAGCCTCCCCCAAGTGCCAAAGTCTTGTTGGAAGAATGCCTGCGGACCTAAAGTCTGAAAATTTTGGAGATGCAAATTTTAAAATCATAAACCCCCTGCTATGTTGAGAATGGCAGTATCATCATTCTGATAATAAAGTTTAAATGAACCTTTGGTTCACAAAAATTCTACCTTATCTAATTTTAGTATTTCACCATCTCCACTCCAGTCCCACAGGCTCACTGGCCCCCATCACTCCTACCAATAGGCCTGCAGACCCCTCATCTGTGTTATTCTGTCTATCTGGAGCACCCTTTGGATCTTTGTATTTGACTGAGTACCCTCCAAAACCAGTCTATTTTGAGTTCACCCTGGAGAAATATAATCATTGTTGACCCCTTGGAAAGAACTAGAGTCACAAAAACAATTGCCGTGAAGGAAAGTGGTAAACAGTTCTGCCCAGACTATTCTGAGACTAGTACAACTATCTGTCTGCATACCTGGTACCAGTGACCCCACCTCTAATCCTGTAGCCCAACCACCCGCAATAAATCACTACTACTGCTGATGTCACTTCCAAAAAGATGTTTGGAGTACTCTATATTGCTCTTACAACTTGGTGGATTCCATGGTGCCAAATTCTAGACTTGATCCTTGCTTTGTTGCTACTTGTCCTATATTATCAAGTTTTCTCTCATTCTATAGTGGGCATATTATTCTGGCTCAGTGGTCCCTCTGCCAGCATCAAACAGTGTTCACACCAAAATTTGGTATCCTGACAGTAAGAGGCAGAAGATATCTAAGCAGATTAAAAAATTACACCCAGGTTCTGTGGTGCACCTAATGTCCAGGTTCCATTAAGATGTGTCCTGGGTGAAAGCCAGGAGTCAACTGTGTTTGGGTTACAATATTCAGGTGAACTAGTTACAGAGCAAGAGAATTATGAATATCTTTCAGGCATGCAAGCCCTTCTAACACCTTGCCCACTAGAAGTATAGTATCTTCACCATGTATAATCACTCCTTACTGTGTCTTTCCTTTTTTGGGGGTGTAAGATTCCTTGAACAGTTTTCAAAATTAATTTTGTAGAAATTATTGCTCCCTTGGCAAAAGCTCAAAATTTTTATCATTCTTGTCTATTATTCACCATGATTTTTACTACAGGAAAACTTCTTGCAATTTTTTCTGCCCATCTCCTCTTTCCCAGCACTAGGATAGTATATAGTAGAGAAGGATTCTCATTACAATAACACTTTCAAAGCTTTGGGTGGGATATAAAAATCTTTTTTAACTCCCCAAAGGAAGATCCCCTAAGGAACCTTCTAATATTAGCCAAGAGTGCTATTACACTGGTACACTGGTGTGCTATAGTATAACAAAGATGTGTTTCTATACTACTTCTTTAAATTGACACACAATCTATCATTAAAATAGAGCTAAGATAATTCCTCAATATTTGCAACAGAGGGGAAGATTTCCACTTAGACTCTCATATGATGATCTCTCCTAAGATCATTAATTTATCATAATATATAGCCCCTTGTTCCAAGTGTTTCCCCTTTTAAAATTTTACTTGGAAATCTTAAGCTATTTTACACAGTCTCTTTTCTATCATAGAGCTAGCTTTCAGCAATACCTTACTTAAAGTCTAAACTATTTATCACAATGTTTTATATCATTTCTTAAGCTTTGATCTTTTGAACCAATTACCAGTATTAGTACAACAAGCCTCAATCATACCCAGTGATTTATCACTAACCATCTTGAAACATTTTATCATCAGTTTAAAGATATTTCCAAGCTACAAATAGGAATTTCAGCATTTTACAAGCAAGGAGCTAATATTTCTTATTTGAAGTGTTTAATGTTTCCCCAGGAAGTCAATGTTTCCCCAAAGTTAATCAACACTTTGCCATCATAGCAAAATGAACTGGGAATAATTTACCCAAGATCTTCCAGCATTTATCTACTGTATCAAAGCACCTGGTAATATTTCCCAATGATTGTTTCTCTTTTGCCATTGTATCAAACTACCCAGAAAAATGCTTAATGATGTCTCTCAACATTTCTCCAAGATTTCAAAACCTTGTTTAGTGATAGCCTAGCATGTGCTTTTCATCCACTACAGAAGAAAATAGTGGTTATACTCTAATTATTTCCTTATCTGAGCTAATCAATTTTATATCTATTTACTCATTCATTCATTCATTTATTTATTTAGCTTGGTATTTAATTGCAGAATAACTAATCCCACTTTCTAAGCACCCTGGATCATTGGGTTAAGTTGCTATAGTTCCAATTAGCCATTCAGTGGTGGTCTTGGGCTTAAAGTTCTTGTATAGTGCTGGTATGTTTCTCTTCTATAAGTTAAGGGAACAAGATGGAGGGGAAAACTCCAATCATTATGGTTATGTACCCAATTGTATTTTGTGCCATATTTGGTCTCATGATTTCAATACATCATTCCATACATATCAAATAAAATATTTTTCCCTTGCAAATTACTAATAAAATTTCTTATATAAGCACCCAAAATGCCAGAAGATAATATCACCAAACATTTGTAGCAGGGCAAAGCCATAACATAACTATTTAACTTTGATTAGGAAACAAACTTTTTGGCCACCATATCTCATTCCTGAATCCCCATCAAGCTTTTTTTACCACAGTATCTCTGTAAGGCTGTTCCTCCTAGGAAAATTATTATAAACCAATACATTAAGGTCTAATATATTTATGTTGGTTAATTACAAACATTTAGGCAAATTTGTAAAGAACAACTGGATTAATACCCTTGACAACTTGTAAAAGTAAAATGGGGACTTGAATAGTTTATAAAACTTAAGAACATAAATAATATAATCTTAAGGATATTGTAATAATCTAAGAAGTTGATTTCAAGGGCTGGATAATTGTTGGAGTCAACCACAGTGCTGATCTTCCAAGAACTATATCCTGAGTGATATTGTATAAATTTCTTAAGATAACAAAAAAGTCAAATATAATCATAAAAATAATTGAATTTAATATATTAAAGTAATAAAAATACAGTAAAGAAAAACAGCAGGCCAAAAAACCTAACAAGTAGCTTTTGGAGGTGCAAGTCAAATAATCTTGACTTGATGTTGAGAATGATGACTCAAATGAATTTATCCATGTTGAGAATGAGGTGTGAATAAAGGAGGAGGATATTCAGTTTCTTTGGAAAATGAATTCATAGCTTTTGTTCATGTTGTTAATGACATATTTCCCCCTCTTATAACTAAAATGCTGGACAAGGACCAAACCCTGTTTGGCCCAGTCTGCAGGCCATCTACCCAGAAGAAAATATTCCTGGATGCCTGTTGTTTTTGTGGATTTGTTTCCCTTGTAATTTCCTCATAATTTCTCCTTAAGATGAGAGTTCCTCTTCCATCCTAACAGAGTATGAAAATATAATATCAAGTGGCCATTACTCCCAAACTTAAGCATAATTGACAATTATTGGCTCCTCTGCAACAACCTCAGAAGAGGTGTCTAATGAAAACATTGTAAAGTACCATCATTCACCCATCACCAAAAGGAATACCAGAAATTAACCTGCCACCAAGAGTAGGACTCAAGAACAGAAGACTTTTACTTCTCAGTTTCTCAATCACATCAATGAGTGGCTTCCCTACCCCAGTGTCATTTTTCTCCTTTATAATCAAGATAACCTTCTACCTGATCCCCAGATAATTGCCTCCATAATTCCTAATTGATAAAGATGAAGCCTAGTGAAGGGGGAAATATGATACTATGGACTCACTCCATGATTTATCACCATTCTGCTATAAAAAATTATTATAAGCCATAGGTTTCCCATATTTCATGATATCTTAATCTTGTACTCTTTCATTTGACTACTGCACCTAACAGCCTTGCCATATATCCTACCTTCTGTCTGACAACCACTCTGCCTGAAGTTTACAGGCCCCCAGGCTTTCCATTTTGACCATTACATTTCAAAGAGTACCCCAATAAACTATATTATGAGGAAATCACATTATCAATATCCTGCTATCTGATCCTCTGACCTGTACTAGGAAGCTCAAAAAATCAACTTTGAAGGCATCTGGTACAATATTGAGCCCAGATTCTTTTAGAGATAAGGGCAATTTTTTTGTGTTTGGCTCCTGGGGACGACATCCAGGAGGACACAGCAGGAAATCTTTATAACAAAAGATTTGAGGTTTGAAGCTAGCCTTGGGTTAGCCTTCAGGGCAAAATTCAGGGCACATACCTTAATTTCCTGGAAAACAAGATGTGAATGTCCTTTTGGTAGAAAGGACAGGAAAAAGATTGAAGATTATTAAAGCCAACGCAAATGTGGATAAACTTGTCTTTACTAGGAGAAATGATTCTACTTAAATAGTAGAAAAGGGACAGTGATCACTCATTAGAAAGACAGAGTGGCTGAGGGGGTCACATTGGGATGAGGTTATACCAGGATCATTCACAGACAGGTACAATAATCTGTAATGGGTGGATATTGGACCAGACCTATTTGCAGAAGGCAAGGAATTTCTGAAATTGAAAGCAAACCCAGCCAAATCTTTGCAGCTATCAATATTTGAAGACCATATCAAAATAGCATTAATGGCGCAGTTTCTGACAATTTTCTCCCAGCATATGTGATCTCCATTGATCCTAATACAACCCCAAATTTTAGCTATTTTTCCATCTATAATCTACCAGTTGAAAACTTGCCTAAACTGTTTGGCATCATTTAGATGATACCAATTTCAATTCCAACAACCAGATTTTTGACATCATATTTACAAAAAAATGTCATCATTTTAAATTTATTTATTAATTACAGATTCAAAATTTAAGTTATGATGACATTTTTCATAAGTGATATTGTTGGAAACAATGTTATCATGATTGAAGTGGTTACCATGTACATTAAACTCTCAGGGGTATTTGATACTATATTGCTTCAACTGGCCCTTGGTTATGGGTAGGGTACTTCCTCTCTTATTTATTAAAGTTAGTAACTACCCTCTGGTGGGCTCAATTCACTGACTTGGTAAATTTTTGCCTCTAAAGAGCTAAATTAAACAGATGATACCATGACAGTTTAATAAGACATCTAAAATTTTATAGCAAAGTTATGTCAATATTGGCTAAATGACACCCCAAGCACAGAAAGTAAAAATCCAAGGTGTGTAAAACAAAAAGGACACTAACCCAAAGTGGTTAGAAGTGTCAATAAGTTTAAGAAAACCAGAGCCATCAAAAAAGAGTTTAATAGTCTAGAAAATAATTTCAAAGCTTGTTTTTAAAATTAAAAGGTAAGAACAAAGAGAAAAAATTGAAAGTTAAGCTTTTATGCTTTTTAAACCAATTTATAAATCTTAGGGGAAAACCAGGAAGTGTGGGAAGGAAATTTGAAGTAAAAAGCTTGAGGTAAGGTAAAATTTTATATGAAATCAAAAGGACAGATTGGAAGTTGAAAAAGACTCTTGAGAAGCAGAGAAGACCATAAGTGTGAAGAGAAAATTGAAGACAAAATATAAGTATGCCAAGGCCCAAAACTAGCAGTAAAAATTAAAAGGCAATCCTAACAGCCTTAGCTTGGCATTAATCTGTAAGACTTCAGACTTTTTCACCAACAGCTGCAGTTGTATTAAAGCCTGTGCTCAACCATTACCAATAATTTACTATTTCCCAAGGATAAAAAAGATACAGCTAGTATTGAGATAATAGTTTTGTTGATGAGCCTAAACAGAAGGAGATTGAAATTCTTGAAAAATTAACTATGAGGGTTTTCATACTCAGCTCTATGAAAATGATATGATAAGGGATTAATGTTTAAGTGAGGTTAACTCATAATTTTGAATCAAAAATATATTTTTCAGGTGTAGTTTTATGAAAGCTGGAATTGAGGACTTTTGGCTGACATCAGTTTGGGCTGAAATGCTTCATTATTTGCAAAATATAGGCAATCAAATATGGTAAAGAAAAAACAATCAATCAAACATAAGTCTTGGCAAAAATATCAACAAACTTGTCAGGATACTGCATCCCAGTGAGGGTTCTTTTGGTCTCTTTCTAACTTGCTCTGTTGGGAGGAGGGAAGAGCCCACCATAGGAGGGGTGCTAACTTGATGAGATAAGATACTGATTAGCTTACTAAGGCCCAAGGTCCAGTGGAGGATACCATGGTGTCAAATAACCCAGCCAAGATAATATAGGCAATGCCTGCATATTGTTTGGATGTAAGAAGAGTCAGACCTGGGGTGGGGTGTAGGCAGTCAGGTTTGGGTGTCAGGGGTGCTTCCATATCTATCTGGTAGGCAGGCAAATAGTTATACTTCACACGGATTTTGAGGGCTGGTTGTTTGCACCAAGCACCTTTGTGGAAAGCTGTTTGTGGGGTAATCTGTTGGGCCAGGTGGTCTGTGCAGGGGTATCCTTCACGGTCAACTCCCAATACTCTGGCTTAAGGGGGTAGTCAGAGAAATGGAGCGGGCCAAAGGGAGCTGCTGGCAGACAATAAAACACAGGCTGAGTTTCTGGAACTTGTTTGAGAATGTGGGCTGTCAGGCCAGAATTTTCTGTTGGAACAGTAGTGAAGTGAAAAACAACCAAGATTATATAAGGAATAAAATGGTAGAACCAAGGTCTCATAATCTTGTTTATTTCATAATGACAATACCATTTTAACAAGACTTCACAGAGTTTAAATATCATTCAAAAATGCTAAGTTCAGGTTAAAACATCATCTGATAGCTGAGTTGCTCAGTTTCTTCCGTCCTGGGAGTTCTGGGCCCATTCTGAACCTTCAGGCCCATAATTTCATCTTTTGAAATGACCTTCATCTGACAGTCCAAATATAACATCTTCATGGCTTCATCATTGCTACTGGTGTTCCTGTCATCCTGGATCAAGAGACCTTCAGAAACCATAAGACAGGTCAACCTTTGCCCCATAAACTGTGTATCTTCTGGAGTAACTTCAGGGTCACTGAATGGTCAGAGATCACATAGCCAGGCGGCCTGGACTTCTAGCCAATCATCTGAATTCCCTTTAAACTTTGACTCATCATGCTGAGCAGCAAACCCCTTTTCAGGCAACCCATCAGCTATGAAAGGGGTGATACCATGTTGGTTCAGCGCTTCCAGCAATCTAGATTGGTCTGGATTAATCACCAGTCTATGACTTTCCTCATACTCTGTGAATTTGTGGTCAGACAGTCCTACAAATCTCCCTGATTAATCAGATTAAAATCACTGTCTTTTCTAGCTCTTTAATTAGCTAGCCATAAAAAAACATGGGCAGACAGCCTGAGGGTCCACAGGATCCCCACAACCATCAGAGTCAGGTCCTGAGTTCAATTCTCCTAGTTAGAGTTTACCACCTAATTTAGGAGAAATGTCATCCATGACAAAATTGGGAAACATCAGTCAAGACTTAAATTCTCAGTCCTGACAATATTGCAATGACCAGCTAAGTAGCTCGTTCATCTAATCTCTAGAGAAATGGTCACCTTTAGGCAAGCAATAATCCAAATTATGAAGTTAGGCATAGCTCTTTATATGTTCTTAGCCCTTGAATGACTTTAAGCTGGCCATCCAACCAGTAGAGCACAATAGTAGTGAGGAAGCACAGACATTGATCCTCACCAGAGTGTTGCAACATCTTTGATTACTCCCTCTCAGGGAATTAACTCCCCAAGTAGTTCATCAAATGAGTCATCAAATGGCTCACCAACTAATCATTAAGCCAGTGGCACTACTATCATTTGACCATCTATTACGGGATCAAACAATCTAGATCCTAAAAAAACACAACTTGAATAAGCCTTGTGGCTTAAGAGGAACATTACTCATATAAACCCCATGACCATCATGATGTATATGTCAGTATGTGGCTTCCCATGATACTATATAATACCCTATAAATATCAAATAATATATCATTCTCTTCTTAATTTTCCCCTTTATCTTGTTTATTATACTTCCCAGAAGTATATAATTGACAGCAGTAGCACAAGTAGGTTATCCACACCTACACAACTTTAAGGAAAATTCCCCCTAAGAAAAGAATCCAGCAAATGGCCCTCCCTGCAGGTTGAAGAGACTACAAAGAAGGGCAAGACGTCCCTGCAGGCTTTGTCATCTTAAACAACGTCCTTGTCCCCACCAACCAGTATGATCTCCTCAACACCTGTAAGCTTCTAAACCCGCCTCCAACTTATGTAAGTCCGCAGATGCCTGAGATACCCAGTACTGTCTTCCAACGCCTACACTCAGCGGAAATTGGGGTTTTTGCAAGACCATGCCAGGAAAACACCAACCTCTGGATCAACAGCACTCAAAGTGAATTCACAGAAATGGACTACCCCCGTAGACTCTGGAACAGTGAGGTCACCCTCTGCATCACAGGAACTGCCTCACACTTTTTAAGTGAATAGCTTGACCAACACCCCATCAAAAAGAAAACTGGGAGGTGTTCAAAGCTGCTTTCCTCAAAAGATTTGCCATGAAGGACTCCAATGTGGTGATAATGACAGAACTCAGAACCTTTAAAATGACAGGAACAATTAAGGAGTACATTGCAGCGTACAAATACTTATGTGACCAAGCTCCCAATACCATTAACTTTGACGAGCCTGGACCACAACTACACTTCTAAAATGGCCTTCCCACACACATTAGACACCAGTTTGATATGACCTGCTGCAAGAACATCAAAGATGTGTTCTTGGAAGGAAAGCACACAGCTCAAAAATCTGACAACTTACATGCAACAAATAAATGGAAGGAGAGCCCTACAGCAAAGAAGGATCCTTGACCTAATAAGCAAAATAACTGAGCCAATAACGCCCATCACTGAAACAGAAATCACACTGCACAAGCTAAACAGGCAAGCACCAAAGATACCAACAAGGAGGGAAAATCTCAGGGGAGTGCTTAGGCAAGTTGCCCTAAAAAATTTACAAGACTTGTACAGGGACCAAGACATGGATTTGATTACCATAATCCAAGTACCCTCCAGTGATCCTCTACTGTTTGCTGCCCAAACTGGAAATAAACTCCTCACTTATTCTTTCTTATTTTGCAGATATCAGGTCAAAGCACTATTTGACACTGGAGCAGACCAATCTCTTGTTGACAAGTGTCAAAACCGCAGGCTCAACCCGCCAGCAAGGTTCCAACCAAGCAGGTTTGTGACCCGCAATCCAAATACCTGGTCACTCAAAGCCAGACTAGGAAGTCAACTTGAATTACCAAATCCAACAACATGAATAGATGATGATCCCTTATGGTGGATACCTTGTTTAGGCGCTTGACTCATTACCAGGATCAAGCCACCCCCTTCTTCCATCCAACCTTGTGATCAACAATCATGTTCCTGTTATCCTTGATTCATATTGACTATATAATCACTATCTCACAATAAAGATTATTATCTAGCTTCTAAATATTTTCCCCTTGTAACTCTGCTAAAATAGCACAGTTACAACATTGGTAGCACAGGTAGGTTCTCCATCCTAACTTATCTTGAAAAATTCTGCCTGTTGCCTGTACTTGCCACAGCCAACAAATCCTCAATAGAATCATGTCTGGCCTCCCAGCAGACTGGACACCATACACACCTGGTGCCGAGATACCTGATGAGTTTTTTTCTCTACTTGAACATGGTGATTCCACTACCTGCCTTCAACGCCATGTCTACACAAGGGTTCTTCCAGGATCCCACCTCCATGCTGCAACCAACCAGCAAAAACACCATGCCCACCTATGTAGCTCAAAGACTACGGAGCACTACCTTGGAACCTTTTGCCGGGGCCAACAACAACAATGCTGCCACATGGATCCAGTCTGCCCAAAGCAAGCTGGCTCAAATGGAATGCCCACAGGTTTTTTGGATTGCATAAATCTCCATTTGCCTGACCCATGACACTGGCACCTGGTGCAACAAGTGGCATAAGGAGCACACTGACAAGAACTGGGATACCTTTAAGCAAGACTTCTTGGCAAGATTTGTGCTTAGGGATACAGCACTCATGATAATACGCCAAGTAAAGAACCTAACCCAGACGGGCACTGTGAAGGAACTCACCCGCACCTATGAGGAACTCCAACTTTTTGCACCATCCAACATGGCCTTTGATACCCCAGCCACACACCTCATGTACTACAACGCCCTCAAGTTGCATGTGATGAGGCATGTGAACCTGGACCAGGTGACCAATCTACAGAACCTGTATTACAAGGCAGAGAAAGCAGAGCAAACATCTAACACTCTTCACAAGGCACAAACTGGGAAACAAGAAAAACCCAAGGACTCCCATCCAGGTGGACACTCTACTCAACCACCCCCTGGAGGCAACGGGAATAACACCAACCATAAAACCACAGGTTTAAATGGACATGGAAGTGGGAACAATGTCCAGTCAAATTGTACCCATTTTTGTGTCACCGCCACGCAAGGCAATCAAGACAAGGGAAAAGCCTGGGGGGAGCACTAAGAAAGCCAAGCTCCCCCACGCAACTCCTGACTTGCCCAATGATGAGTACCAACCCAAGGACGTGGACCAATGCCCAATGGTCCAAGTGCCCTCGGAGGACCCAGTACTGTACATCATTGCCAGACATCCCAATAAACTGATGACCTATCCTTTCCACTTTTGCAGTTACACAGGATCAGCACTCCTGGATTTGGGTGCAGATCAAACCCTAGTCAACAGTAGCTTTGTGGACAAGTTCAAGCTGGCCACTAATCCTTCACGGATTAAAAACGTGGTCCTGGCTGACAAACACCACATTGCTGTGACAAAGTAAACCACCCCCTTCTCTGTTGTGCTTGAGAACCTCCACTCCAACATCCAAGGTCCTGTCATCAACTTCCCAAAGTTTGACATTGTGCTGGGGCTAGACTGGTTACGGAAGAACAATCCTCACATAGACTGGGCAACCTCAGTGTTGACCATCAAGCGTGAAGGTGTCAACCACCAGATCTACCCTGACTCCATGGACCAACTCCTATGCAATCATGTCTTTGTACGCATCACAGAGACCCTGGACAAAAAGAAAAACCTGAAGGCAATCAACTGGGACTCCTGCCAGTACAAGGTCATACACTTCAAAGATCACCAGGATACCTCCATGCTTCAGGACCGCGAAATTGTGGACCGCTATCTAGAAATCTTCAAGGAAGCGCTGCCCAGGCTGCCCCCTGAGAAGCACATTCAGCACTCCATCCAACTCAAGGGGGCTGTACCCAAGGCGCGCCCTATTTACAGGCTGACCCCAAATGAAGACAACGCCTTACGCGCCTACCTCAAGGAGGCATTAGAGAAAGGACTTATCTGCCCCTCACAGTCTCCCTTTGGGGCCGCTGTATTCTTTGTGGCTAAGAAGGACAGTACCTTACGTCTGGTCACAGACTACTGAGCCTTAAATGAAGTTATCATCAAGAATTTTTATACACTACCACTTATTGACAACCTTTTTGATGCCTTAGGAGGAGCCACAGTCTTCTCCAAGATCAATCTGACAGCAGGCTACAACCAGATTTGCATCAAGGAGGAAGACATCCCCAAGACAGCCTTCTGCACTAAATACAGCTCATACAAATGTGTGGTGCTCAACTTTGGCATGACAAATGCCCTGTCTACCTTTGTAACCTTCATGAACAAAGTATTTGCGCCACACATAGGCAAGCACGCCCTAGTGTACCTGGATGACATTATTGTCTAACGCATCTCAGTGGAACAACACCACAAAGACCTCAAGGCAGTCTTTACTACCTTGGCACAACACAAACTGTTGGCCAAACCCTCCAAGTGCCAGTTCTTCCACAAGCAACTACCCTTCCTGGGACACATAGTCTCAAAGGACGGCATCAAGCCTAACAGTCAAAAGATACAGGCCATCTGAAAGATGCCGCTACCCAAGGATAAGTTGGAACTCCACACCTTTTTGGGAATGGTGGCCTATGTACACCGCTTCATACCTGGCTGTGGCGTTTTGACTGCCCCCTTATCCACCATAACAGGCGCCAAATCCAAGTTTGTGTGGACCCCCAATGTGACCTCTGTTTTAGACGCCTCAAGGAGAAACTCATGACAGCTCCCATCCTTCAATACCCCAAACATGACAGGGAATACCAAATGGAAACCGACGCCTCAGATACATCCATTGGGGGAGTACTACAAATCAAAAATAATGACGGTGACTTCCTGCCCGTAGCTTACAAATTGCAAAAATTGACAGACAGCAAGTGTCAATACCCTATCCACAACAAAGAACTATTGGCTATTGTGCACTTTCTAGTCAAATGGCGCTGTTATCTAGAAAGGCAGGAAGAGTTCACAGCATTAACCAACCACAAGTTGCTCATCTATTTCAAAACTCAAGCAAATCTGTTGCACCACCAAGCTCGCTGGATGGAGCTACTGGAGAGGTTTAACATGCTCATCCAGTACAAACCTGGGGCCAAGCTTGCCATGGCAGACGCCCTTTCCCACCTGTATGTCCGTGCCTCAAGAGGGGAGAATGGGCTTGACCCAGACTGGCCTATCTTAGTACTACAAACAAAAGACAAAGGCTTCCCCCAGCACAACTGACATAACAAAGGAAACAGTCATCAAAAATGAACACCTATTTTCTGACGTATATGGGACCCTACACAGAAAAATGTCTGATGGCACGACCATTCCCTACATCCCCACGCATCAATGAGTAGACACCATCCTACGCTATCACAGAGACCTTGGACATACCAAGAGCCAAAACCTATATGAGTTCCTTAAACATAAGGCCTGGTGGCCAACCTTATACTGCAATGTTCAAGAAGTTCTAGACCAATGTGAGGTATGCAAAAAGTTTGCCAAAAGAAAAACCCTGCCAAAGTTGGTACTTCCCATCCACACACAGCTACCTTTCAAGGTATGGGCTCTTGACATTGTTGGTCCCATGCTAGGAAAACACAATGACAAGAAGTACATCATCGCCACAATTGACTTCACGACAAGATGGCCTGGTAGCCCAAACAGTGAAGGCACACACCGGCAACAACGTTTGACAATTTATTGGCAAAGAGATAATCAGCAAGTTTGGAAAGCCAGAACTCTTGATGACCAATGGAGGCAAGGAATTGACCTCTGAAGACACCAATGTATACCTCACCAAAAACGGGATCAAGCACACTGTGACAACACCATACCATCCACAGGCCAATGGACGTGTGGAGCAGCTTAACGGTAGCCTTGTGCAAGCCTTAGCCAAACTCACCGCCAGGAGACCTGAAGACTGGTATAAGCAGCTACCAACTGCACTACTTGTGTGTCAAACCCAAGCAAACAGATCCACCGGAAAAAGCCTGTTTAAACTGATATACAGCATACAGCCAAATATCATTCAAGCATTGACAGGACCTAAACTGGAAATTCCAAGTGAAGTTCCACCATGCTCAGATCCTCACGTTGTAGAAGCTAACAGCAAATAAACAGCAAAGTAGAATGAACATCTACAAAAACCTTTGTCCCCATCTGTAATAGACATGAAGTTAGGGACAAAGTTTGGGTCATGAACGTTGACAAGAGCAAACTACAACCCAAGAAATTAGGGCCAGCAATCCTAAAGGTAAATAACAATAACAGTTACCTCGTGCAAGGGCTTGGAAAACGTAAGCAAGACAAGACCCTATACCATGATTGCCTACAACCCTGCAAAGTGAGACAAAAACAATGAGAAACTGCCCTGCCCACCACAGAACAACAGTTAGTCCAGTATGGCGCCCAGGCTCCTGACAACCTCCCTGATGACCTGCCCCCAGAGGAGGCCGACCTTCAGTTGGGGGGTGTCAAAACCACAGGCTTGACCCGCCAGCAAGGTTCCAACCAAGCTGGTTTGTGAACCGCAATCTGATTACCCGGTCACTCAAATCCAGGCTAGGAAGTCAACTCAAATTACCAAATCCAACAACATGAATAGATGATGATCCCTTATGGTGGATACCTTGTTTTGGCGCTTGACTCATTACCAGGATCAAGCCACCCCCTTCTTCCATCCAACCGTGTGATTAATAATCATGTTCCTGTTACCCATTGATTCACTATGACTATATAATTACCATCTCACAATAAAGATTATTATCTAGCTTATAAATATTTTTCCCCTTGTAACTCTGCTAAAACAGCACAGTTACAACACAAGAAACTTTCCAATATCATGAAATTACCCACAGTCCAAAGCAAAATCAAGAGAGTTGTCATGGAAAATAACAGAAGCACACCAGTCACTAGGGAAACAAAGCCTTTCCGCGCCCAAATTGGAGACGTGCAAACTACGCTCAGTGGCCCTACCATACCAATCCCCAAATATGATTCTATACTTGGTTTAGATTGGATGAGAAAGACCAAAACCCATATCAACTGGGATAACACTACCCTCACTATACAACAAGGCAAGATGCACCACCATGTCTATCCAACTCATCTCAACGTGCTTATGAGAGATCATGTATTTATGAAAGTCATGGAAACAGAAGAGGAAACTGATCCTAGAAAAATCAATTATAACACTGGCACGTATGAGGCTATTCACTTTAAAAGTACATAAACCAGACGTTAGAGAGACCATATTAGAGAACAGCTAGTCATTGAATTTCCTTCTGTTTTCCAAGAAACTTTATCAGGACTACTGCCTGACTGTGGCATATGACACAAAATCCACCTCAAGGGAAGTGTACCAAAGACACATCCTACCTATTGCCTCACACCCCAGGAATAAAATGCATTGAAAGCCTATCTGGACAAAGCCCTTGAAAAAGGCCTCATTTGACCTTCAAAATTGCCTTTTGATGCTACTGTCTTCTTTTTAAGAGGAAAGACAGAGGACTCTGCCGAGTCAAAGACTATAGAGCGCTCAACAAGGTCACAATTAAGAACAGGTATCTCTTGCCCCTGATTGATGACCTTTTTGACACCCTAGGGGGGGTCCCAAATCTTCACAAAAATTTATCTGAAGCAGGCTATCACCAAATTTGCGTAAAACCTGGAGATATACCAAAGATCACATTTAGAGCCAAGTAAAGGTCCTTTGAATGTGTTGTTCTAAATTTTGGTATGAAAAACGCCCCCAGCACCTTTGTGACCTTCACAATCAAGGTCTTCAAGGAACACATTGTAAAACGCTCAATCATCTACCTTGGCAACATAATCATCTGCAGCCCAATCTTAAAGCAACACTGGGAAGATGTCCTCCTGGTCCTCCACACCCTCAAAGAAAACCAAATCATTGCCAAACCATCAAAATATAACTTCTTCTTTTCTGAACTCCCATTCCTTGGTCACATTATCAGCAAGGACAGAATCAAACCAGACCCAGAGAAAATATGTGCCATAACCAAAATGCCAGCCCCAAGAAAGAAAAGTGAACTCTGTATCTTCCTAGGCATGGTAGCCTACGTTAGAGGGTTCATCCCTGACTGGGGTACTCTGAAAAACCCCTTTCAGCCATTTCAGCCAAAACAACCAACTTTGTGTAGACACCACTATAAGATCAACATTTCTGACAACTAAAAGAACAAATGGTCACCGCCCCCATCCTCCAATACCCAAACTGTGAAGGGATATACAAGTTAGAAACTGACACATCTGAATACGTTATAAGAGGGGTACTCTGTATCCAAACAACAGAAAATGACTTCCTCCCTGTGGCGTACAAGTCAAGGAAGCTATCCAATGGCAAACAAATATACCCCGTACACAATAAAGAGTTGGTGGCCATCATACATTGTCTCATGAAATGACAATGCTATCTAAAAGGGGCCCAAACGTTCAAAGTACTCACCAACCACAAGTTGTTGATATTCTTCAAAATACAACAACACCTGTCAAGAAGACAAGCCAAATGAACGAGTCTCATGCAGAGATACCCCATGCAAATTGAATACAATCCATGCAGGGAGATGCTTACTGCAGACGCCCTATCAAGGCTATACAATAAACACATCCTTCACATTGATGGCGACCCCAACTGGTCCATGTTAATCATGGGGAATCTCCAGGAAGGGTTCCCACCTGGCACACCAATGGACATCCAAGAGAAGGTCCTCAAGAACAAACATCTGTTTGAAAAAGTATATAGTACCCTTCACCAAATACTTCCAAATGGTGACACTGTACCCTATGTCCCGTCAACGCAAAAGATTGACACAATCCTTTGATATCACAGAGACTTGGGGGCACACCCATAGTAGGAACTTGTACAAATATCTCAAGACACAAGACTGGTGGCCCAACATGCTAGATGATATCAAAGAAGTTATATAGCAATGTAAAGTCTGTGGGAAGTATGTCCAATCCAAGGCGCCGTCCAAGTCAGTAGTACCTGTATCCATCACACAGCCCTTCAAGGTATGGTCACTGGATATTGTGGGACCAACGCCTGGAAAAAACAATGAAAAGAAGTACATCATTACAGCTATTGACTATGCAACCAGATGGCCCATGGCACAAGCCACCAAAGAGCACAAAGGCAACAATGTGAGACAATTCATTGGAAAAGAAATCATAGCCAAATTTGGGAAACCTGACCTCCTGATCCCAGATGGAGGTACCAAACTTAAAGCCATTGACACCAACATTTACCTCGCCAAAACTGGGATAAAACACATCACAGCCAGCCCATATCACCCTCAAGCAAATGGACAAATAGAACAACTATATGGCGCGCTTTTAGAAGCCCTCAGTAAGTTATCTTCTAAAAATCCAAAGGCCTGGGTTGACATGCTCCCAACAGCACTCATGGTATGCAGAAAACAAGTTAAATGCAACACGGGCAAAAGCCCATATGAACTTGTCTATGGGAAAAATCATGCTCTTATTAGAACAACCACAGGACCACAATTACCTCTGCCTAAAAAGGTTCCAGACAATAGTAATCCTGACGTACAACATGCTAGGAAAGACCAGGAAGACATGTAACAAAAAAGGATCAAAAGAGAGACAATCTCACTGCAACAAGAAAGATTCCAAGTTGGGGATGAAATCTGGGTTGTCAATCATGATCAGCACAAGTTGGATCCAGGGCTACATGGGCCAGGCATTGTCATGGAGGTCAAACCCAACAATACCTACCTCATCAAAGGAATTGGCGCTCAAACTAAACTAAAGCGCATCACCACAACTGCCTCCGCCAGTGCAAAGCAAGAACAGCTCAACACAACTCCAGACTCCCTGTTCCTAACGCCAATCTAGATCAATACCAAGCCTGTATCCCCGACACTCTCAAGAAAATTCCCAAGGTTCCAATTTCCAGCACCCCAGGGGGAGATGTTGCAACATCTTCAATTACTCCCTCTTGGGGAATTAATGCCCTTAGTAGTTCACAGAATGAGTCACCAAATGGCGCACTGACTAATCATTAAGTCAGTGGTACCACTATCATCTGACCATCTATTACGGGGATCAAACAATCCAGGTCCTAAATAGAACACAACTTGATTAAGCCTTGTGACTCCAGAGGAACATTACTCAGATAAGCCCCATGACTTCCATGACATACATGGACAGTAGGTGGCTTTCCATGATACTATATATTATCCTATATTCATATCAAATAAAGCATCATTCTCTTCTTAATTTTCCCCTTTATCTTGTTTATTATACTTCCTAGAAGTATATACTCAAAAAGAGAAAACAAATATGTGGCAAGGTCAACCTCCTTGAAAGGTTTGAACCAAGTAAAAGGCCTGTGATATGTCTTAATCTACCCAATAAAAAATTAAAAGAGATCAAGCCTTGCTGCCAATTGAGACAAAATGGATAATAGCTTCCAAGTATGGTAAAATCAAAATTTTCCTCAGTAAAAACCCTCTGATTTTTGGGGGAAATTCCCCTAAAATCAGCAATATAATCTATTATTCTTAACAAAAACTCAAGTATATAACTATTTTATTTTCCCTTTGCCATAAACAGAAACAGCATAGTTCCAGCACCCTAAACTGATAATGAATTTATCCTCTTTAAAATTTACATTATACATACAAAATCCTTTTTTAATTTGTGATATAAAATATTTGTTTATATTTTCCCATGATGTATTCATAGTGTAAAAAGGGGAAACTAGTAAAAAATGCAACATTAAGCAAGAACTTTCCTTTAATTTTATTGAGTGTGCTTGATACATAGTTTTTAATAGAGAGTTTTAAAGCCAAATGTATTTTTTTGGAAAATAAAGCAATTGAAAGCTATATTGATTTACTCCGAGGAACATTAGTTAACTTTATATTATTTTTCTTTTTAAAAACTACATGAGTGATTGAAAATTTGAATGCTTAGGCAATGTTTATTAACCGACATTTTGAAACATATTATTGGTTGCATAAGACTAAATTCATAGAAGCTTGGTACTTGAAATAGTGGGTTTAAGTCAATTTATTAATTAGATGATTATTCAAATTTTGATTTGATAAGTTTTATTTTTATAAACAATTAATACAATTGTGTGTGCGTAAAACAATGCATGGTGTCCTCAAGGATAGAAAGTCAAAGCTCTGCATGATTTTAAGTAATAATGCGTAAGTTTCTAGAATGTTTTAATTTTCATATAAAACCATCACTTTTATTGAGGATGAGACCACTTTTATGTTAAGGTATATCTATTTGATTAAATGACTCATTTTTTAAGTAAAGCGATCAACTTTTGCCAGACAAAGCCATGATTGAAAAGTGCATGTAGTTAAGGCATCAGCGGCTCATCACTAGCGAGTTTTTGATTTATGCGCTGTGCCAAAAATTATATTTTTAATGCATAAATATGTACACTAGTTTATGCATGCTAAACACGATCAATAGTCCAGAAGTGGTTTGCCACAATCCTGCATGATAGATACATTTGGTAAGTCGTATTGGCTAGTTTTGCATTGTTGATGCTCTTCTTAAGTCTATATTACTGCTTAAACAAAATTCATGAGTTATACAAGCAAAATGCTTAGTAATTTTCATGAAGATCGCTGGGTTCAGTCTATAATTAAGCATGATTTTAGATGAGTTCTACACCAAATCTAGGCTCTTATGCCATTGTGAGATTTGACTTTCCACATTTAAACAATAATACAGAGCTTAAGCCTTTACCATGACACTATAAAATAGCAACCACATCAACTTAGATTAGCAGATGAAATTCACTATTGCTTCTATTGCTGTTTTTGCAATCGACCTTGGCCTTGTTGCTTCCCAATGGACTAGAACTACTGGCAATGATTACTGGACAGATTCAGACTACAGACCCACAGAATACACTGTGCGCCAGAGACCTACTTATGCTCCAAGTTATGAACCTTCAAGATATTATATAAGAGAAAACAGACCTACTACCAACATGAACATGTACAATATGCTCTCTGATGTTATGGGACTAAATACTCCTAGTTATACGCCAGTATACCAAGGAAGAAATACAGATCACTATACATCGTATCCAAGAGCCACAAGCTGCCCTTATACCTCAATCTGGTCATATACAGGATGTTCTATTTTAAGTTCAATCTTTTCATGAAAGCTTAAATTGCAACAAAAGAATAAAATTTAAACTTGATATAAATGAATTTATAAGTAAAAAATTTATAGATTTGAATGGGTCTAATTTTTTTATTAATTTAATATCTTTGCATGTAATATGACAAAAAAATAATATTTTTAAATTTGATGAAATTAATATCAAAACTTAAAAGCTTAATTTGGAGCAGGTGTCCTAATATTTGAGACAGGAAGATGTTACATTAGTTATTGTTCTAAAATCATGTTTATGTTAAAATGACTTAAAATTAGTTGATGTAACTCATTGTATATTTTTTAGGATTTGGTTTTTAGCTTGGTTTATTGGTATACCTAATCCAAGATAAAAACCTAGTTTTTAAATTTAACATGCAATTTAGTACCATCTAACTAGAAATAGGATTTTTACTTCATTTTAGTTTAATTTAATTAGAAAATAAAAAGGGTTTGTGATGTCGCAACATCTTCAATTACTCCCTCTCGGGGAATTAACGCCCCAAGTAAATCACTGAGTGGCTCACCAAGTGGTTCACTGCCCAGCCAATAAGCCAGTGGCACCTTTATCAGTTAACCATCTATGATGGGGATCCCTCAATCCAGGTCCTAAATAGAACACAACTTGATTAAGCCTTGTGACTCCAGAGGAACATTACTCAGATAAGCCCCATGACCTCCATGATGTACATGGACAACATATGGCTTGTCATGATACTATATATTAGCCTATATTTATATCAAATAAAGTATCCTTCTCTTCTTAATCTTCCCTTTTATTTTATTTATTATACTTCCCAGTAGTATAAACTTGACAGTGGTAGCACAGGTAGGTTATCCATACCTACCCAAATCAAAGGAAAAATTCCTCCCAAGAAAAGAACACAAGCAATGTCACTCCCTAACGGTTGGAGAGATTACAAAGTAGGACAAGACATCTCCCCTGGACTTGTCATCTACAATAATCTCCTTGTGCCCATCAACCAGTAAAATGCCCTCAAGACCCGCAGTCTGTTCTCTACCACACCAACCACAGCAACATCTACACAACCTGAGATACCCAACATTGTATTTCAACGCTTACGCACCGCTGAGATTGGCGCCTTCACAGGACTACGCCGTGAGAACGCCTCTCTTTGGATCAACAGCACTGAAAGTAAGTTTTCACAAGTGGAGTACCCCCAAAGACTCTAGGTTAGTGAAGTTGCCCTCTGCGCAACAGGAACTGCCTCGCGTTTTGTTACCAAATGGCTAGCACAACACCCTGACCAGAAGGTAAACTGGGAAGTGTTCAAAGCCACATTCCTCAAAAGATTCTCCATGAAGGATTCAGATGTAGTAATCATGAAAAAACTCCAAACCTTCAAAATGACAGGAACCATCAAGGAATACATTGCCGCGTACAAAGGACTACATGACCGTGCGCCCAACACCATCAATTTTGATGAACCTGGACCACGCCTGGACTTTTATGATGACCTTCCTACACATATCAGACGGCAGTTTGACATGACCCGCTGCAAGAACCTTGAGGATGTATTCCTAGAAGGAAAACACACAGCTCAGAAGTCTGACAACCTACACGCCTCCAACAAGCGCAAGGACAACCCTGCAGCTAAAAGAGAGCCTCGCCCCAATAAGCAAAACAACCAAGCCAACAGTACCCAACCTTGCCACAGAAATTGAACTGCACAAGCCAACCAGGCCAGCACTGAAGATACCAACAAGGAGGGAAAAGCTCAGGGGAGTGCTTAGGCGAGCCGCCCTCCCCCCTCTACACAAGACTTGTACAGAGAACAAGACCTGGACTCCATCACCATGATCCAAGTTCCCTCCAGTGATCCTCTCCTGTTTGCCGCCCAATCTAGAAATAAACTCCTTACCTATCCTTTCTGTTTTTGCAGATACCAGGGCACAGCGCTATTTGACACTGGAGCCAACCAATTGCTCGTTAACAAGAGTTTTGAAGACCTCATGAAGTTACCTACCATTTGAAGTAACATCAAGAGAGTTGTCATGGCAGACAACCGTAGCACACCAGTTACCCATGAGACCAAACCTTTCTGGGCACAAATTGGAGATGTCCAAACAACAATTAGTGGCCCCATCATCCCAATCCCAAAATACAATATCATGCTTGGATTAGATTGGATGCGAAAGACAAAGCCTCACATTGACTGGGACAGTGCCACCCTTACAATTCAGTGAGAAGTCCACCATCATGTGTACCCGACACACCTTGACACTCTCATGAGGGACCACATATTTGTAAAGATCATGGAGATGGAGAAAGAAACTGACATCAGCAAAATCAATTGGAGCACGTGTACATATGAAGTCATCCACTTCAAAAACACAGAAACCCAACACAAACAGAACCCAATTAGAGATCATCTAGTCAATGAATTTACATCCGTATTCCAAGAGTCACTACCCAGACTGCCCCCTGATTGGGGTATACAACATGAGATCAACTTAAAAGGTAGCGTGCCTAAAGCATGACCTATCTACTGCCTCACACTGCAAGAAGACAATGCTCTGAAAGCCTACCTTGACAAAGCACTCAAGAAGGCCTCATCAGACCTTCAAAATCACCCTTTGGCGCCGCTGTCTTCTTTGTGGCAAAGAAAGATGGAGGTCTCCACCTAGTCACAGACTACAGGGCCCTCAACAAGGTCACAATAAAGAACAGGTATCCCCTTCCCCTAATTGATGACCTTTTTGATGCCTTGGGGGGTCCCAAATCTTCACAAAAATCAATTTGACAGCAGGATATCACCAAATTTGCGTGAAACCTGAAGATATTCCAAAGACTGCATTTCAGACTAAGTACAGATCCTTTGAATGTGTTGTCCTCAATTTTGGCATGAAAAACGCCCCCAGTACCTTTGTAACCTTCATGAATGAAGTATTTAAGGAACACATTGGGAAAAGAGCAATCATCTACCTGGACAACACCATCATTTATAGTCCCAACCTACAACAACACTGGGAAGACGTCTGCGCAGTCCTCTACACCCTGCAGGAAAAGCAACTGATTGTCAAACCATCCAAATGTGAGTTCTTCTTAACTGAACTCCCCTTCCTTGGTCACATAATTAGCAAGGACGGTATCAAGCTAATCCAGACAAAATACACACTATAACAGAGATGCCAGCCCTAAGAAACAAGAGTGAGCTTTGCACTTTCCTTGGGATGGTAGCTTATGTACGCAGGTTCATCCCTGACTGGGGCACCCTAACAGCCCCCTATCAGCCATCACTGGGAAAACAACCAAGTTTGTCTGGACACCTTTACGAGATCAACATTTCTGCCAGCTAAAAGAGTGCATGGTCACCGCTCCCATCTTGCAATATCCAAACCACAAGGGTATCTATGAGCTAGAAACTGACGCCTCTGATTATGCCATAGGAGGAGTCCTCCATATCCAAATAGCCCAGAAAGACTTCCTCCCTGTGGCATATGAATCTAGGAAACTATCAGACAGCAAACAAAGATACCCTATACATGATAAGGAGTTAGTTGCCATTATACACTGTCTCATGAAATGGCAATATTATCTAGAAGGAGCTCAGACTTTCAAAGTACTCACCAGCCACAAGTCATTGGTATTCTTTAAAACACAATAACACCTGTCAAGAAGACAAGCCAAATGAATGAGTCTCATACAGAGATACCCCATGCAAATTGAATATAAACCAGGCAGAGAGATGCTTACAGCAGGCGCCCTATCAAGGCTATACAATAAACACATCCTCTGCACTGATGGTGACCCCAACTGGCCCATGTTAATCATGGGGGATCTCCAGGAAAGGTTCCCACCTGGCACATCAATGGACATCCAAGAGAAAGTCCTCAAGAACAAACATCTGTTCTAAAACGTATATGGTACCCTTCACTGGATCCTTCCAAATGGTGACACAGTACCCTATGTTCCGTCAACACAAAAGATTGACACAATCCTCCAATACCACAGAGACTTGGGACACACCTGTAACAGAAACTTGCATGAATATCTCAAGACTTGCTACTGGTGGCCCAACATGCTAGATGATATCAGAGAAGTACTAGAACAATGTGAGGTCTGTGAAAAGTACGCCCAAACCAAAGCACCACCCAAGTCAGTAGTACCTGTATCCATCACACAACCCTTCAAGGTATGGTCGTTGGATATCGTGGGACCCATGCCTGGTGAAAACAAGGGCAAGAAGTACATTATCACAACCATCAACTATGCAACCAGATGGCCCGTAGCACAAGCTACAAAAGAACACAAAGGCAATGACGTGAGACAATTCATTGGCAAAGAAATCATAGCTAAGTTTGGAAAACCCGACCTCTTAATTACAGATGGAGGCACTAAACTCAAAGCTATTGACACCAACATATACCTTGCCAAAAATGGAATAAAACACGTCACAGCCAGCCCATATCACCCCCAGGCAAATGGACGTGTAGAACGGCTAAACGGTTCTCTGGTGGAAGCCCTTAATAAGCTATCTGCCAACAATCCAAAAACCTGGGTTGACATGTTGCCAACTGCCCTTATGGTCTGCAGAACACAAGTCAACCGCAATACAGGCAAAAGCCCCTATGAACTTGTCTATGGGCAGAAACCTTCACTTGTCAGTACAACCACAGGACCGCAACTGCCACTTCCAAAGAAGATACCAGACAGTAATGACCCAAAAGTACTACAAGTCAGAAAGGACCAAGAAGTGATGGAACAACAAAGGGTTCAGCGGGAAATAATCCCATTGCAACAAGAAAGGTTCCAAGTCAGAGACAATATCTGGGTTGTCAATCACAACCAGCACAAATTAGACCCAGGGTTACGCGGACCAGGCATTGTCATGGAAGTTAACCCAGTAACATGTACCTCATCAAAGGGATTGGAGCTTGAACTGAACTGAAACGTATGCATCATGATTGACTCTGCCTATGTAAAGCAAGAGCAGCCCAGCAAAACTCAAGACTCCCTGTTACTAACGCCAAACTGGATCAATACCAGGCTTGTATTCCAAATACCCTTAAGAAGGTTCCCAAGGCTCTGCCTTCCAGCACCCCAGGGGGAGATGTCGGAACATCTTTGATTACTCCCTCTTGGGGAATTAACACCCCAAGTAAATCACCAAGTGGCTCACCAAGTGGTTCACTGCCCAGCCAATAAGCTGGTGGCACTTTTATCAGTTGACCATCTATGACAGGGATCCCTCAATCCAGGTCCTAAATGGAACACAACTTGATTAAGCCTCGTGACTCAAGAGGAACATTACTCAGATAAGCCCTATGACCTCCATGACATACATGGACAACATATGGCTTGTCATGATACTATATATTAGCCTATATTAATATCAAATAAAGTATCATTCTCTTCTTAATCTTCCCCTTTATTTTGTTTATTATACTTCCCAGAAGTATAAACTCAACAATGATTTAACCCCAATGAGAAACAACCAATTTTTTGACAATCCTATAAAACAGGATGCCAGAAACCTCCACTGATTTACAAAAGTAATTCCACTGTTGTCATTTTTAAAATGAATAAAGGAAATAGGACTTTGTTTCTTTTTGAAAAGCTTAATTTTTTTCTAATTTCAGTGTTTGGTTTTTAAAGCTCTAATTTAATGAAATATGCTGTGGATTTCAGTTTAAAATTATATCATTTATTATGTTTTTGGAATCATTTATACTTATTTTGTCTTTTCTGGGGTATTTATTTCTGTCAAACTTATGGCTTAGCAATATCAAGCCATAAATCCTTAAACCTATAATTTTACTTTATATTATATGAAAGATAATGTATTCACAATAAAAGATTTGGGGAACTTTAGCAATTTATTTTAAAAGTCCAATAAGATTTAAAAGGCATGATTAAATAGAAGATAAAATAGCATAAGATTGAACCACATCCCCAAAAATACTAAAAAGAATTCCAACTGAAATATAATTAGAAATTCTATTATGTTTGATTTGAAAACAGAAGCCAAAATTTCTTTTTAAACTTCAAATTTTTGGTTTAAAACCAACAAAATCTTTAGTATTAAGTATGGGAAACTAAAACTAAAAAGAAATACAAAAAACAACATACTTAAAAACTGGTAAAAATACCACAGCATTGAATCATGATCTCTTATACTGCTCTACCTATATACAAGAGTTTTCAAAGCTATAGCACAAATAAAAATCAAATAAGATTCAGACAAAAAACTAATGTATTTATATTGATTAACAATGTTATGTTTTACTTCTATTTTATTTGTATCTGAGTTGATTTTAATTTGTGCTACATTGTAAAGTCTTGCCCAATAAGGCGCAAGATTATATAATTTACTGTGTAAAGCATTCAGATTTAAGTTCAAAAGATAAAGGAAAGTAGGTACAGTTTGTAGAAGTACTTTTAAAAGACCTGCTAAAAACTTATGATTAGACACAAAAGGTGTCATAGATTTAACTAGTCCTAAACAAACTATATAGAATAAAGTATAAAATAAAGATTTGTTTGTAACCAAAGGTATATCTAAGTCAGGATATTCCCTGTGGGAATATCTCAACGTAAAACTAGTCAGACTATCCCTAATATTTAAAAATGGTGACAACAAGCTAATTGCTTGTTGTCTAACTATCTCCATCCAAATTATACTAGATATTTAACTCTAATAATATCTGGAAGCAAATTGAGACCTAACAAAGCTGCAATTTACTATAAACCTAAACCTTTTAAAAAGATGAGAGCCTAAGTAAATTTTGAAGTTAGAATTTGTAGATTTGAAAAGAAAAAATAAAGATTGAAGTAAAAACCTGTGACAGTGATTGGAGGAAAACCACTTAGAATTTCAGCTTAAAAGATTACTCTTCTAGTGTTTTTATTTATAAGCACAAAAAGCCAAGTCTTGGGGAAGATCTGCAGAGAAAAACAGGGGATTTCCTTAACAGACTGGTGTGATGAACCAGGAGAAAAACACATGGTGGTGGGGAAGCTGCTGGTAACAAGCCAAAGATCTGCATGTATCAGGGAAGAGAATGGTGGTTGTGTAAGCAAGATAAAAATAAAAGAAAGAAAAATATTTTAAAATAGGACTTATAAAGAGAAATGAATGGCTTGCACACAACACAGGAGTAAAAGTGAAAGCAAAACCCAAAGCAAGAGAGAAAAGAACAAGGTAACTGTTTGATTTAAAGTCAACTAATAAAATCTACTTGAAAATTAAGTTTGAAATTGAATCTTCTCTTCATTGAAGGCCTGCCCGTTGGGGCAGGGCACAATATACATCTTTTAAAACTACTGATGAGGAGCAGCTTCTGGAAAAGTTTGGATAGGTTTGGAGAACAAGAGTATTATTATTGGATAATATTTTAGGCTTATTTATTGTGTTTTATGTGGTGGGACTTAGTTTGGATCAAAGATTAGAGATCAGGTGTGAGTTGTATTAGAATAGCTGAATACCTGGTGTTGCGCTTTTTGCTTTACAGTGCCACAATTATTTGAGATTATAGGGCACAGGACATTTGCCAGAATACAGTCATATCTGAGGACATGAGTAGTACTGTATCAGAAGAGCCAGTTTTGAACGGAACCATGATTATTGCCCAGCAATGGCTTCTGATTGTGCAGAAGCACTTAAGGATTAGGATAAAGGTCAACCAGATTAAGGATAAAATAAAGATGGTTCAAAGATGATTTTATTGTAAATGATTAATTCTTCTTATGCCTTCTACCAGGGTATTCTCTGGGCTGCTAGCAATGTCTTCTAGGACATTCTAGCACACCCCTAATTTGGGTAATTATTAATCTAGGTTTGGCGCTTATTGCACATCAACCAATAGAATATTTTCATCTTCACCCAGCACAGGTGATCCTTGCTGGTATGGAATAATTTAGTACTTCAGGATCACTTCCTACTTCTCTGGCATACCAAAATCTTAATGCTTATTAATATGATAAATATGGGAATTCAAGATTATGGGGAATCAAACCCAGTGCCTCAGCGCTCAATGTAAAAGTAAAGCAGCGCCTTGGCGCCTGCAATATTTGCCAGGCAGCGCCGCGGCGCTTGCAATAATTTTCAATTGGTGCTGCGGCGCTTGACATTAAAAGTAGTTCAGCGCTTTGGCGCCTAATCCAATTGCTAGGTGGCGCCGCGGTGCTTGTGTATTTTTAAAGTGCTGCGGCGGCAAATCATGTCTCATTTAATTGCTGCCATGGAGCTTATCATTGGCTAGTTTAAGGCTCAGGTCAGCAGACTACTGTTGATCTGATATGAATATAGTTTATACTACCAATTTATGTAGTTTGGTAGCTGCAATTTTTATCTGCAAGCTAAGCCATAATTAGTATCATTGTATTTTGTACTGTAAATTCAGAACCTGAACGTAAAAATGTTGGATTGTCAAATCCTTGGTCCAAATTTTGAATCACTTTTGCGGGCAACTCAGCTGAGTGAAAAATAAAATATTTAATAAAATCAACCATTTATTTTGACTTTTTTTGGTTTATTTAAATTGGCAAATTTTGAATCTCTTGAGCAGATAACTCAACTAACAAAAGACAAAACTCAGCAAACAAATGTGGGATACATGAATCAAAAATGCAGGATTCTAATGTATGATTTGAGATTTCCTGTATTTCAATCAAATCATGGACATCATGTAAAAATTAACAAATCTGAAATTGCGGGATTGTCAAATCCAAGAACAAAATTTCAAATCATTATTGCGAGGAATTTGAAATAAATATAATTTATTGGTGTCTCAAAAAGGATGCTAAAGGATATAGGGTGGATTTGTGCTAATTCTTTTAGGAATCATAGGCATTCTCAAAAATCACCCTATTCTATTTTAGGACGGCTAAAATTTAGATGCTTGATTACAGAAGATTTTAATAAACAAAAATAATAAAATAGAATTATATATTATAATATGTTTTTACCATGTTGCCTTTTCCTTGGTGTGTTTATAGTTCATTTGCTGTTGATAAGGTATTTACATTTAATTGGATGGTTTCACCTCCAGTTAATTGCAAAAACATTATCAACACATCAAAGGAAAGACAACATGATAAGATAGATTGTAATGTATAATTCTACTTTATTATTAGTGTCTTCTGAAATCTACTGTAATCAAGCATCTAAATTTTAGCCGTCCTAAAATGGAATAGGGTGATTTTTGAGAATGCCTATGATTCCTAAAAGAATTAGCACAAATCCACCCTATATCCTTTAGCATCCTTTTTGAGACACCAATAAATTATATTTATTTCAAATTCCTTGCAATAATGATTTGAAATTTGGTTCTTGGATTTGACAATCCCGCAATTTCAGATTTGTTAATTTTTACATGATGTCCATGATTTGATTGAAATACAGGAAATCTCAAATTGTACATTAGAATCCTGCATTTTTGATTCATGTATCCCACATTTGTTTGCTGAGTTTTGTCTTTTGTTAGTTGAGTTATCTGCTCAAGAGATATGAAATTTGCCAATTTAAATAAACCAAAAAAAATCAAAATAAATGGTTGATTTTATTAAATATTTTATTTTTCACTCAGCTGAGTTGCCCGCAAAAGTGATTCAAAATTTGGACCAAGGATTTGAC
This sequence comes from Entomophthora muscae, assembly GCA_014839935.2. Taxonomy (NCBI): domain Eukaryota; kingdom Fungi; phylum Entomophthoromycota; class Entomophthoromycetes; order Entomophthorales; family Entomophthoraceae; genus Entomophthora; species Entomophthora muscae. Next base: position 39,642 of record QTSX02003695.1, read on the forward strand.
AATCCAACATTTTTACGTTCAGGTTCTGAATTTACAGTACTACTAATTTATAGATTTGGTTATAACAGTCCCAATCTGTGGGCTCTGTCATAATTGGCATCATTGCTTGGTCAAAATTCCCGACACCTGGACAAGTTATGGGATATTGGTTGGCTACCAATTTGGGAATGTTGAACCTTTTATTGGATTGGCACCAAACCAGGTAATGAAAGGATGTTGCTTGTATTGGCAAAAGCCAGAATACTTATACATTCAGATCATTATCACTACTTTATTACTTTTTTCTGTAAAATTGGCTAGAAGAACAGTAGCCAAATTAATTTCCAAAAATGATTTTCAGAGAAACAAAAATCAGGCATTATTTTATTATTTTCTATATAAAAGCATATCATAAATTCTAGAAATTATTTCATAATGCTGGATGTTGGTTTCTCAGAAAACCATTGTCATAAATAAATTGGGTACCAAAAGAATAATAACTGCCAAGTCATCTTCCTTATCAATATTACACTTGTTAAAAGTCTGTTGAAAAGTAAAAATTTAGTTACATACTTTGTACATATCGAAATTCTTTGTGATATTAAAATTAAGTTAATAAACACCCTGTACATATTTGATGTGCTTGAAACTTAAGGGCATATGTTTATAAAAGGTAAAATATCACAGCCAAGGAAGAAAATACAATCCCAAAGGCTAAAGAGACATACAACAGTAGTTATGCTTCTGAGGTGCTTACATCTGCCATAGTGGTAATTATATTATTACTAGGTGGTTGCCCCGTCCTAGGACATTATTACACCTATAATTTTACTTCAAGATATTTTAACTATAGAAAAAAATTTCTATATCTGAAACAAATAAAGCGTTATATATAAACCATATAAATACTTTTTAAAAAAGACGTGAAAATACTAAATTGGTTTACAAAGCAAACTAAAGACTTGGACTTTATATAGTGTGAACCAATAAGTATAAAGTAGCTGTTAGTTGATTTAATTTAGAAAATAAGCAAGTAAATATATTAGGAATACATTAAAATTCATAAAAAAGTTTAAATGAGCAATAATTTACACATTAGGTTTACCTTTAAATATATCCTAAAAGGTAAATTGCTTTACATTGAAAAAATCTCATTAAAAACAATATTTTTGGTAAATAAACGGTTATTGTTTAACAGCTTTCCTTGTTGTGCATTTTCTGAAATTATTACTTTAATATTGTCAGGATTTTTAGACCGTGATAATGCCACATATAATTGACCATGAGAAAAAAAAGCTGTTTGCAAAGAAATTCCAACATAGTCAAATGTTTGTCCTTGTGATTTATTAATAGTTATAGCATAAGCAGGAATAATAGGAAACTGACGTCTTTTTAACAAAAAAGGCAATCTAGTGTCGCTAGGTGCTATATCAATTCTAGGTATAAGAACTTCATCCCCAAAGTTATACTCAGAAATTATCTGAGCCTTTATAGAATTTTGATTAAGCTGTCTTATGATTAATCGTGTACCATTACATAAACCTTTTTTCTGGTTTAATTTACAGAGTAACATGATAACAACACGAACTTTTAGTTTTAAAATATGAGGAGGCATTCCAGAAGGAGTTTGGTTATTTAAAAACTCAATTGGATAATTAAGTAAATCACTTGGATCCTCTGAAATTACAGAATCTGCACTTAAATAAGTTTCTAATCTTCCTGGCATCAATTGTATTATCTGATTATTCATTTCAAGGGTTTGAAGATTTGTTGGTGCCAAAATTACACGCTTTGAAAGCTCTTCTTCAGTCAATCTTTCAACATCAGAACCAAATATAGTTGTGATCAGGTTCTCTTTTTCAATCAGTGAATCTGGTATTTCAATTGTACTAGTGTCATTTGTAGTATCAACAGAAGTTATTTCACCTTTGTCTATACTGAGAAGCCAGTTGTTATGAGCCTCCTGACCAACACTACGCATGTTAGAGATAAGAGACAGATGTATGAACTGTCTCCACAGGGTACATGATTTTATACAGCTGTCTACAACATCAAATTGAGTCCCTCTTGGGACAACAGGAAGAGTTTGTCGAAAATCACCACCAACAACAATCACTTTACCACCAAAAGGATAATTATTTCTCATAATTTCCTGTAAAAGCTTATCAATACAAATTAATCCATACTTTGTAAGCATTGTTATCTCATCTATAATTATAGAAGAAGCTTTATAAAAATTAGTTGCATCTGGTGAGTTTAAGCGGAGAGAAGATACTGAAGTGTCAGTAAGAGGAACAGGAAGTTTAAAACCACTGTGAATAGTACGACCACCTTTCAACAAAGTTCCAACAATTCCAGTTGTTGCAAAAGGAAGAACAACCTTTCCTCTACTACGAAGAAATGACATTAAGGCTTTATATAAAAAGGTTTTTCCTGAGCCACCAGGCCCATCCAGATAAAAACATTTTGAGCTAAGATCACTTCTATTTACAGCATTAATAATTTTATTAGAGGCTTCACGTTGAAGTACATTAAGAATAGCAACAGAGACATCAGAGTCTGATCTTTCAGTAATTGGATCATAAAGTTGAATTAATTCAGGTGTCCCAGTAGGAGTAGGCAAACCAATTTTACCACATGATTTTTGGTGTTGTAAAAGAATAGCCTCAATGTCATGCAAGGCTAAATTTTTAGCAGCATTTTCAGAATTTGATTGAATATAATCTAATGACATGTCAAGTGAAAATTTCTCCCATAAATTAAGTGGACTCATGGGCATACAAAAACAACAAATATAAGCCAAAGTTTCACGTAGCTGTTTTGGCATTTGATATATCACAGCTTCTTCTAAGCAACGCTCCCATTCAGCGTCAGATGCAAGCAATCCTCTAGCAATAGCAGCTTCTTTAAAAGAATTATAAATTATTCTATTAAATGTACGAAGACACTCAAATGATTGTGCACCACGGACATGAAGTAATAAAAGCCTTAAATAATATTTCTCTTCATCTTTTAAACTCACAGTATACAGCCGTACAACAATTTTATTACCCCCTTGTCTTCGAGGCTTCCATATCTTTTTTTCATAAATAAAATGATGTAGTATTTCGATAAATAAGAGCTGATGTGCTTCACTATTCTGCTGATTAAGAATAAACCAAACCTCTAACATTGTCTTATTAGATTGTGCTAACTCTAAAGCAGTTACCTCAGCCCCAGGCCTAAAAGAAATTCTCTGATTATCAGGTAAATGAAAAGATAGCCGTATAACAGCATGAGAGCGATCATGCATTTTAGACTCCAGAAGGCGCCAAGTAGCTTCAGGGGCACTTACAAATCGAGTATTTATAAAATTAGTGATTTCATCATATTGCATTTGAGAAGAGCCATTAGAAGTAATAGCAATGTTAGCAAAATCATATCCTTTGAATATATATTTATAAATATATTTAATAGCTTTCATAGAGATGCAAACTTCAACATTTATATGAGCATTATAACGCAAAAGTAAGTATGGATTATAAGGAACCACATTTCGGTTATCCATTGTCACACCTCTAACAACAGCTGTTCTTTCTCTACGTCGACGATATATTGGATAGCCGCTCCCATTTACCACAGTGATATCTGAAAAATCTTTTGGAAATTTTTTTGAGCATTTACCATCTTTCATACATGATGAAGCCCGATTTTGCAAACCACATGGACCATGTAACATACACCGGGTAACAACATCAAATAAGCGAGGATGAGTCATAGAATCTGGAAGCTCAGCAAGTACAAAAAGATAATATGATCAGGTGAAGTAAATTTATTTTCTGCTTGAAGGGAAACTAATATGTGAGCATGTGGAAAGCCACGTTTCTGAAATTCTATTGAGTAACAAAATGCATTATGTTTACCAAAGATTTGATTTACAGTAATATCTTGTAGCAAAGACTTAAGCTTAATTTTAAAGACACGGATAACTAAATCTGGCCGGTCACTTGTAGTTTCACCAGTGTTAAGGCTGTCTATAATTTCTGGCCAACTTGGATTAGCTGTAAAAGTTATAAATAAATCTGGAGCACCAAATTTTGAAAAAAATAGACATTGCATCATTTCAACGTTCCCTCATATTTCGTGGTGAGCCTTCAAAACTGGATGGTAATATAATAGCAATTCCAGGTATAGTATTTAAATTATCAGCAGCATTTGAAACAAAATCTGAAAGCACCTGGTGATTTTCTGCTCTAAGCGTACTCTGATGTGTTCTTATATAGTTAAGATTATTAGCTTCAACCTGGAGATAAGAGTCAACTAACCACTGTTGTGTCAGCTTTCCAGCACTTATAACAGGATTAAAGTAATCTCTCACTGCCATTAATGCAGCCTTGTATTATAGCATTGAAGTATTAACTCTCTTCAAATTTCTCATAGAATTTGGATAAGATGGACACTGCCAATTAGGTTGCCATCCTGGCTTGCCATAAGGAAATAGAAGTGCATAAGTCATAGGGTCTAAGTTTGGACTTAAAATATTAATATATGTAAATTGTTGTGATTGATTTATAGGATTTTTAGGGTAAATTCTGATATCACAATCAAAAGGAGGCTCACCATCAGGATTTACAAAGACCATTGCAACTTCAGTAGAATTTGGTGTATTATACCTACGCTGATCAGATTGACAATCACGGTAAAAATACATGCTTATTGTTGGAATTTCTAAATTAGATAAAGATGCTTCATTTAATGCCTTCTCTTCTATTTTGTGCATCATATGATAGCTTTGTGCAATTACATTATGCTGGCAAAACCAACAATCAAAAAAATAAAAATAAATGGTGGACATCCACTATTAGCAGGATGTGCACTGCAAGTTTCAGTAGCTTGAGTACTATCAATAACATATAATTGTGCAAATTGTCTAGAATTTCCAGTTAATGGTATTGTGTTTGAAGTCTTATGATATACTTGACCATATACTTTAAAAACATAAGGCCCTCTACCAGGTAACTCTACAATCTTAGCACCCATAGATGCAAAAGATATACCACTATTATATATGATCTTATATGTTCACGGAAGTTTTTATAATTAGGATTAGACATATCAGATAGAAGAGACTTAAGAAAATCAGGATAAAGAAGAGTATTGTTTTCAAGATCAGTAGGCCTTGGAAGCTTTATGAGGCCCTTGCAGCAACAACTTGAAGAGTTTCTTGTATTATGCTTTTCTTCAAGAAAGTTTCTAGATTTACAATAATTGTATATTATATTAAATACTCCACAGCTATGCAAAAGTATATCTGATTCATTAGATAATGAGCCTAACCATTTACCAAGGTAAGAAAAGCGAGAATAAAACAATGATGTATAACTTGTGAAATTAGGCAAAAAAATCAGTAGTTAAATCAGATGTTGATTCATTGCTTATCTGATTTAATGCAAGTCATGCAGTATAATGATTAAAAGAATCCCTATCTTGTCAATTCTGAGTTTGAACAGGAGACTCATTTTGACGCAATAATCTGTGATGTTCAGAATCAGCTTCTAAGCAGGCCTGAGTTTGAGCAGGAGACTCATTTTGGCGCAATAATCTGTGATGTTCAGAATCTGCTTCTAAACGGGCCTGAGTTTGAGCAGGAGACTCATTTTGACGCAATAATCTGTGATTTTCAGAATCAGCTTCTAATAGGACCTGAGTTTGAGCAGGAGACTCATTTTGGTGCATTAATCTGTGATGTTCAGAATCAGCTTCTAAGCGGGCCTGGGATTTCATCTGAGATTCTCGTTGAAAAAACTGAGAAACTTGCCTAACATTGTTCTGTCTGCAAATCAGAGCTTTTTCAGAAGTCTCACGTGTAAGCATCTTTATATAATGTAACTGACGTGAACTCTTGGATGTAGTATTCTGAGAAGAATTAATATTGTTTGATGTGATAATGGTAGCATTTTCAACAATGGAAGAAGAATCAATAACATTAGTAGGTTCACCATTTTCAATACTGGAAGAAGGCACAATAAGATTATTTTTTTCAGTAGCAACAGAATTATTATCAACATGCAAAGCATTAAAGATAGCTTGAACATCATACTGTGATTGTGTATGTAATGAAATTGATTCAGTATATGACAGCACACCATCAAACATAGGAGTATCACATAACAAAGATGAGATATTTTTATTCAAATTATGCAGGCCTAAAGTATTAGATGACTGGTGAAGTAGAATGGTATCATTATTTAAGTTAGTTTGAACAGAAGAACTACAATTTATAGTAGTTGTATCTTGTTCACAAAAAGAATTCTGTAAAAATTGGGAAGTAGAAATTTTGTTAGTTTCTGAAAAAGATATATTTTCTGCCACAAAAATAGAACTTTGTGAGCATTGTGCAGTATTGCTTTCATGGTTTGGTAAAGAATTGATTTTATTAATAATAATAGAAGAGTTGTTTTCCCCAGTGTTCTGACTTTTTAGAGTAGACATACATTCTTTCAAAATAATATGTTCAGGTGTATCAAATATAGGTAAGCAAATACCCACAGTTTTTTCTTTTTCATTATTTAAATTGCAAGTTGCTTTATTTTGGTTTTCAGTATCATTTTGCATGTAAGCTATTTTGTTAGCACTGTTTTTATGTGTAGTATTTTGATTATGAGCTATTTTTTAGCACTACTTTTATTTTTAGTATTTTTATTTGTAGTATTGTCAATATTTGTTTTTTCAAATGTTTTTTTCTGTAAAATGTCCTCAGTATTTTTCTTTACTTCATTGGCATGAGAATCACAAGCCAACATACAGGCAGAACCCAAAGGGAGAGAATCATTAGAGGATAAACTACAGTAGACTTCTTCATTTCCAAGTGTATGAGATAACTCACGCTGACTGGTATCATCATTGTTTGAAATAGCAAAGGCAGGCAAACTGATAGGCACCAAGTTAAAGGGATTGCATAGAGGAATATTAGCATCTCTATTTTCTGAAGCACAGTCTAAAACAACAGGACAAATGGAAGAAGGAGCAACAGAGGCAGAAACAGCAGATAAAGCAGAAGAATTGGGAAGTGGAACAGCAACATGTTTACTCCTTTTATTTGCTCGGTATTTTCTTTGATACTCTCTATTAAGACATCTAGATTGCTGCTCTTTTGTCTCCATAGTATATTTAGATATATAATGTATCTTGGTACAGAATGAGGGATAGAAACTGATAGATCAGAAAAAGATGAAAGTGCAGCACTCAAGGAATTTATAATGGATACAAAAAACTGTTAACACATAACTACAAAGTTTACAAAAAAAATGAGTCATGCTGGCTCACAGACTAAAGTATCCACCAAGTGCATCATATAAGTACAATTGATTGGAATATATACACAATTAGTTAAATACATCCACTGTAATATATTTTAATCATTTATCCAGTTTCAGATTTATGCTTAAGTGGATTAGTATGATTAAGCATAGTAAAACAAAAATAAAAGATATAAATTTGTATATTAGATTTTTTGAAATATACCACAACATAGAGCTAATATACAGCTTTAAAATAAGCTATTGGAAGTTAAAATCGACTTAGTATTCACTGAGATACATTGATTTTAGTTTTTTAGTATGTATTAAAAGTAGATTTAGATAATAGCAAAGCGAGTCCGAGCCTTTGATTATGACGCGAAACCCGATTCCAGCGCTTAACTATATATCTCAGCATCTAGAGCAGCTAGAGCTATCATGTTTGGTACCATTTTGATTGGAATCATCTGAAAATTTGATCTACGCCCTCTAAATTTCATGAAAAACAGTATATTGAATCATAATTTTATCGTAGCTAGTTTACTCCTCTGATGTTCTTTTGGGATGAAGCTGTGTCAAGCAAGGTTTACTCTGAACAATATGCAGCCACTTGGATCAGGTGATGCATCCAAGTAGAATATTCTATTATTTCACTTTGAAATAGATAGATTCAAAATTTCCAAGCCAACCATCCTGTGTTTAAACTAAGATTTAGGTATATTTTTCAATTTAATATATTTAAAACTGATCAAGCTCTCTTTTCATCAGTCAATTCAATTATCAGCAGAGTTTAAACATCCAATCATATAAAAGGATCTTAAACAATTACAGCTTCCTTTCTAATTTTAATCCATCTATTCTAGAGTCGGGTAATCTATACAGATAAGCCACTTTGATATGATTGAATGGGATTAGCCACTAATTTAAAATTCAAGTAATAAAATACATATATATTAAAGTTTGAGTGGCATATATTCCAGCTCAACATAATTTAGACCACAATCCACTGAATTCAACCTGAGTACTTTCAAAGATGCATGTAAGGGATTGAATGTAAGGATGAGCCAAATTGAGCTTGTGGCTTAACAACCAACTTTTAAAATCAAATTTAAGTAAAAATCAATTCAGTCAAATCCCTTACGGCTTGAGCCCACTTGAGGCGACATTACAGACAGACAGACTCACTTTTATATATATTAATATAAGAATTAACTAGAGAAAAAGTTAAATGTCTTATTTTTAGGGATAAAAAAGGGTTAAAGGTAATATATAAAAATAATTTATTGATAAAATAATTATATCATGAATAAATATATATAGTATTTTAAGAATAAAAAACCCAGAAAATATAGTCAATATATGAGAATTAGAGGGAAAGAGTGAAATGAGAGGGAATCACTCATATTGGTGGCTGATAATTTTGCAAAAGAATCAGAAAAGTGAAAATATTAAAAACAAAGAAAAAATATTTTTTGATATTGTAAAGTAAAAAATCCAAAAGGGGCTTATTGATCCAAGAGCACCTTAGTGTGCCATGGTAGACCCTGAAAGTTTTAATATCTTAAGGGAAAATAAGTAAATTTCTTTCCTAATTTTACACTATTGAATGAAATTGCAAGTAAATTTATGACAAAAAAGCCATTTAATATTTTCTGATAGTGATTTTACAGTGATATTTGTTAACAGATTAGTTAAAATGCATCAATAAAAATTCTACTAATGTATATTTGACCTTTGGTTTTTTTAGGGAGCTAAAGTCAAAGATAATTTTTTTAGAAAAATAAAGCATTTGTCAGCTTTATTGATTTACTATGATGAATATTGTTTAACTTTATATTATTTTTTCTTTTAAAAACTACATGAGTGATTGAAAATTTGAATGCTTAGGCAATGTTTATTAGCCGACATTTTGAATCATATTATTGGTTGCATAAGACTAAATTCATAGAAGCTTGGTATTTGAAATAGTGGGTTTAAGCCAATTTATTAGTTGGTAATTGTTCATATTTTGATTTGATAAATTTATTTTTTTAAAGATTAATACAATTGTGTGTGCGTAAAACAATGTATGGTGTCCTCAAGGATAGAAAGTCAAAGCTCTGCATGATTTTAAGTAATAATGCGTAAGTTTCTAGAATGTTTTAATTTGCATATAAAACCATCACTTTTATTGAGGATGAGACCACTTTTATGTTAAGGTATATCTATTTGATTAAATGACTCATTTTTTAAGTAAAGCGATCAACTTTTGCCAGACAAAGCCATGATTGAAAAGTGCATGTAGTTAAGGCATCAGCGGCTCATCACTAGCGAGTTTTTGATTTATGCGCTGTGCCAAAAATTATATTTTTAATGCATAAATATGTACACTAGTTTATGCATGCTAAACACGATCAATAGTCCAGAAGTGGTTTGCCACAATCCTGCATGATAGATACATTTGGTAAGTCGTATTGGCTAGTTTTGCATTGTTGATGCTCTTCTTAAGTCTATATTACTGCTTAAACAAAATTCATGAGTTATACAAGCAAAATGCTTAGTAATTTTCATGAAGATTGCTGGGTTTAGCCTATAATTAAGCATGATTTTAGATGAGTTCTACACCAAATCTAGGCTCTTATGCCATTGTGAGATTTGACTTTCCACATTTAAACAATAATACAGAGCTTAAGCCTTCACCGTGACACTATAAAAGAGCAGCCACATCAACTTAGGGCAGCAGATGAAATTCACTATTGCTTCTATTGCTGTTTTCGCAATCAACCTTAGCCTTGTTGCTTCCCAATGGACTAGAACTACTGGCAATGATTACTGGACAGATTCAGACTACAGACCCACAGAATACACTGTGCGCCAGAGACCTACTTATGCTCCCAGATATCAACCTTCAAGATATTATATAAGAGAAAACAGACCTACTACCAACATGAACATGTACAATATGCTCTCTGATGTTATGGGACTAAATACTCCTAGTTATACACCAGTATACCAAGGAAGAAATACAGATCACTATACATCGTATCCAAGAGCCACAAGCTGCCCTTATACCTCAATCTGGTCATATACAGGATGTTCTATTTTAAGTTCAATCTTTTCATGAAAGCTTAAATCGAAACAAAAGAATAAAATTTTAAACATGATATAAATGAATTTATAATTAATAAATCTATATATTTAACTGAGTCTAATTTGCTAATTTAAGTTTATGTTTTTGCTTATTATTTGACAAGAAAAAGTTCTAAATTAAAATTAGCCAAAATAACAGCAAATGAAAACCATGTTTGATTAGTAGCTAGTGTCTTAAAACCAAACATTTTCTTTAAACATATATTCTGCCTGTATTACTTCTCATTAACTGAGTCCCTTTTTTGTGCAGTATCAAAATAAAAAATAAACTTTTAGGGGGAAAATCTCAAATGAATGGTAGGCTTTCTAAGGTTTTTAATAACTGAAGCAAACACCTTCCAATTATTCATATTTTTTATCTATATTTATTTCAATCATTTAATATAAAAGTTTAAATTTTAACGCCCAGTTGTCTAAAATTGTTTAGTTTTATATTACATCAGAAAAATTATTGTATTTATTTTAAAAGCATAATTTTGTACCAGATTTTGAGTTATAAAACTCTTAGTGATAAAGTTGCTAACAATTTTTTGATTCTGCCCATTTTTTTAAATTAGCATTCTTTATTAAGACAATATATGATAAATAACCTCCAAAAAGACTTGTCTGACAATCTGTGAATTGGTTATAAGACAAATTTAAAGTCCAGGTGTGACTCTGGTGACCAATTTTATCATTCTACAGTGCAACACACCATCTCATAAAATTCTTTATTATATCGTGATATCTGAAATTTTTCTATCTCAAAATCAATATTAAATCCAACACTTTGATTTACAACATTGTGGCTAAGAAAAAGAATATCTCAAACAGTAGTTATGTTTGAAGCCAAAAAACACATAAAATACTTTTAAAAATCATAGCTAAACTATATAAGGACTCAGGATTCCAAATATGCAATAAAATTAGGGCTCAATTAGTAGCAACAAAGCAGTGTAAAGCCCCAAAGTCAAAACACCCCAAAACAGTCCTTTTAATAAATGATATTTATGGGCTATACTTTATACTATAGATATATAATTAATAAATAAATAAATAAATACTCAATAATAGCTAAAAAATAATTAATGAAAATAAAATAAGAGAGGAGAAATTGAAGAGTTTATTGGGAAATGGCTCAAATATTGGTAGAAAGAGAAACTGAGATGGTTTAGAGATGGTCAAGCTTTATATTCTTAGGATAATAGGCAAGGACCAACTTGCATATCTCAGTATAATTTTTCCTGTCTTGGTTTACTTGGGTGGTCATTCTTGTTTTTGATTCCAGTCTTGAACAGGTGGGCAGAGATTGCCTGTTGGGTCTTGAGAGACACTATGATCTTATTAAATTTGGGCTTCTTAACCCTGACACAAGTTTTAAATTGGCTATGCCACTCTTCAAGGGAAGAGATGATCTTGATTAACCCTTCTTTAACCTTCTTAAAGAAGTTCCACTGAATTGAGTCACCACCTTTTCTGATATGGTGTGTGTGGTGAAACAGATCACCAGTCAGTTGGTCAATCCTGATTGGTTGTTAGACCTTCCAGAATCAGCAAGGCATTCTTGATGTTATACAGCAGAATAGACATTATGGATTATTGAGGCCAACTCACTGCCTTCCAGATTACCAAGCCATCCTTCACCAACTATTGGTGTCCACTTAATTAACTGGTTTAATTAACAGAAGATGACTGACTATCTTCACATGTTAACCCTCAGCCATGTTCTCATGTTGTTGGGGTTATTACTCATCTCCTCCTGGATATTGTGCTTATTGCCTAGAGTCAATACCCTAAATTTCCCCACCATTTCCCCCATGTTCTGCTAATCTGAAGCAAAATACACTTAGGTTGTGGTATAAATACTCCTGATTATTCTTAAATAAAGATATACAGTTACCCATACTTTACCCTATCTACACCATTGAGAATAAATCTTTGAGTGTATTTATATAATAACCCAAGTAAACTTTATTAAGTTTATCTTTGCCAATAAAGTTGAAATTTAAGTCCTTTATTGAGGATTTACGTTAAAGACACCAACCAGTCTCTCTACCTTGCCCTGATTACTCCTTGTTGTTGTTTTAGGCCGCCTTCAAAACACCTTTCTGGATTTCAACTAGTCTTGAAAAGGCCATTTACCTTGCAACAATCAATAAGTTTGCTTATCCTTCTCCTTTCCCCAAACTAGTAGTTGCCAACTGACTACATCTCATAATAGTAGAGCACCACAGTGGGTGTAAATTTACTCCCCATTTGGCCTTAGATAAAGCAATATTCCTGTTTTAAACCAAAAAATATCCCCAAAGTCCTGTCAAACCTTTAGAGTCTCTGGGCAACCTCCATAATTAACTCATACAGAATGGAACATCCTCCATGTCGACAATTTCAAAAATTGTTTTTGCTTTAATTTTTATAATTTCAATTAAAAGCTCAAAATAAAAATCAAACATTGCTTCTATTATCAGCGTCAATTATTTAATCAAGAAAAAATTCTTTAATATTGAAACTAAGAAAAGTATTCTTGAGAATTGTTGACATGGAGGATGTTCCATTCTATATGAGTTAATTCTGGAGGTTGCCATTCTCTGGGGGATTTGGCGTATACAGTTGATGAAAAATTTGTACTTGTTTGCCCCTCGTAAAACTCCCCCTCTTTTCTGCATTACACTTGTCCGCCTACAGAAGAAACACTGATCAATTTGAATTACCTGTTAGCCTGGTGTTGTTCATTCTTTAAGAAATTTCACAGAAACCAATCAATAATTTCCATATCTGGGGTGAAACTTCACTCTGGGTTGCAATTGTTGGTAATTCTCACCCATCCTATCATCCCCAACCAATCATCCCCTCCTCCAAAAATTATTCAAAAACCTTCTAACTCCTCAGCCCTGGTGCTGAAAATTTATCTCCTGGCCAATCAGGGGACCCCCATGCCCCTGATGGCACTTAAGTTGATACAAAGCCCTTTAAAATGTCAAGCAGGCCATTTCTGGTCCCTGATTTTCTATTCTCTACCAATAAATGTTTTCACTTTAATATTTTAGCTTTTGGACTCTATACTGAAAAGTTATTTTATCTAAGAAATTTAGTAAAAATATTATTTTTCTTTACTTTATTTACCTTCTCTTAGTTTCTGTTGACTGTTTTTGGCCCTCCTAGAGTTTATGTTAGTATTAAGCAGTGGATTTACCTGTGTAAGCTTTTGCTTTAGAACTCAATATTTGAAATACAATTGATTTATTATATAAATTCTTACATTATCTTTAATTTTTCCTATTTTTGCTTGCAGCTGACTCCCAAATCATAATCTTTGTCATAAAGTCATCCCTGGTACCTCACAAGCTTCTCAGAGACTGTTGCAAGGCCCCAAGGCTCCAAATTTCCTTGTGATTCCCCTGGGTCTCTAATTTCTACTTATTTGTCTCCCTCCAGCCCCCCTGAGGTCCCTCAAATTTCTCTGCAAGTTTAATTATGCTGCTCCCAGTAGTGAAACTTTTTTACCTTTACCATGGCCCCCACTTAGCTTCTTATATGGGCCACTTTCCTAGAACTCTGAGGCCTTATTACTCCCTCTGCCTTCCTAGAAGAAGAGAACCCTTCTCAGTTCCTATATCTCCTTGACAATCTCTCTGCAAAAGAAAATGTTTTGATTTCAACTAGTGAAAACCTTTTTTGAAGTCTAACTTGTGACAATATGGAGTTTGCTCTTCTCATTACTGTTCCTAAAAGCCATCAGAGTGAGGATATTCTGCCGCCTAGTTTTGTGGAGGTGGAAGAGCTGCCTTCCCACCAAGATTTGCCCTTACACCCAGAGGTTGTCCCAGGCGCACCTCTTGGTTACTTACCAGTAGCTGTTATGGGGCTGAATGCCTAACTCCTTCAATTATCCCCTGTTGCATCCCCTGGACACCTATTCAAGCAGTCATTCCAGTCCTGTGTCAAGGATCTGGATGTACAAGTATTCTGTCTACCGCCAGCCCACTTAGCATCCAGTCATCTCCCAATGTGGTGCCCTTCCAATATACAGTTTGGAATGCTGGAAATGGTAACAAACCAATATCACATGACTATCCAAGTATCCAGCAACTTGAACCCATCCTGCACATGACCAACCCCTAGGTTTGATCTAACTAAAATCTCCACCACAGATAAAGCTATATAAGTCTAAAGTATTATCCAATAAAATATACTTCTCTCATTCCTAATTTCATATCTGAAGCTTTCTCACAAGGTGCTCCTTATCACTGGTAACAGCTACTGTAAATTCAGAACCTGAACGTAAAAATGCGGGATTATCAAATCCTTGGTCTAAATTTCTAATCACTTTTGCGGGATGGCCTTTTTAATTAAATTGATTTTTGTGAGTATTTATTTGAATATTTGAAAATGCGGGAACTCATAGACACTTTGCAAAGTTCAAGTTGAGCTGCATATTTCCTATGGACAAAATGAATTAACTGGAATCAGATTTGAAGCGTTCAAATCCATCAACTATTTTCATTAAGTTTACTATGTTTTTTGAAATTGCAGGATTGTCAAATCCAAGAACCAGATTTCAAATCACTTTTGAATGCCACTAGTAAACTCAGATATTAATTGCGGGAACTGGAAATAAAATTGAATGTATAGTAAGCACACTAGGAAACACCAACCCAAATCAAGAAGCTCCATCACAACTAAAATCAAATGAAAAATTCAATATTGAAAACCATGTTTAGGCATAAAAATTGATTAAACTTTAAAATTATCCAAACCCAGAAAGGATACAATATCATACACTTCAAATCACAGATAAAGAAATACTGTTACTATTCAAGGCTAAATCAAGAGAAAATAACTACCCACAACTAAACCAATAACTCCAAATAAATACATATTTAATCTAAAATATATTTTTTATTTTATTTTTATGGACTGTCAATCACATTCTCAACCTGCTCCTGCACCAGCCCGTGGGGCAGCCCGTCCATGAGGGCGTCCCAGAGGGTCCAAGAACAGACCCAGAACCCAACTTGAAGGGAGTCATGCCAATACACAGGCCTCCCAAGGTGTCAATGCCAGCCAACCACCTCCTGAGTCACAAGCCAGAACAACCATCTTGAATCCCAACAGAAGACACTCTCAAGATCTTCCACCAAAGTCTCCCATACCAGGGTCACTGGTAACAATTAGATTACATACACCTCCACTGTATACCCAGTTGTCACCCGGCCCCGCACTCTTGACCCAAGAGTTGCCACTTCCTGCCCCCGCGTCTTTGATACCTCCTATGAGCCATTGGCCACCACTGAAGAGCCATCTGCGCCTGTATTGTATGCCACCATTGATGGCGCCAGCGCAACCAAGCGTGATCCCAACTTCTACACAAAGGTCCGCATCCCCTGTGCTGAGCCTGGTAGCCAGGATGCTGTGGTACCTGCCAAGGGCCGGCGTCGGTTGTGGGATAGTGAGTGTGAAGCTCTCCTTGACTGCTTAAACGGGGGAATGGCGGTTTGGGATATTGTGTCCTGATTTGGTGTCACGGCCAGGTACATTGCCGACATCAACACCAAGTATGGCAACACCAGGCAAATTGCCGAATCCACCAAGGCTAAGCAGCAGCCAAAACTTGTGCAGCCTGTGCACATCAACACAATCAAGCAGTGGGTAGCCAGGGATTGCCCTCTGGACACACTTGCTGTCCAATCAATGCTTGCCACAGAGTTTGGGCTTTCTGTTTCTAAAACCTTTGTTTACAAAACAATGGTTGATTTGGTCTTCTCTTGGAAGGTGCTCGGAGTTTCTCTGTACACAGAAACAGTGAAAAGACCATCAAGGATTGACACATTTATGCTGAGACATATCTGGCACTAAAGGAGACTGGCAACGTACAGTTCTTCTACATCAATGAATTGTCATTTTCCTCCTCACTCAGTTCTAGGCATGGGTGGGTCAAGAAGAGGTCCAAGGACGGCGTAGCCCATCGTGCAGCTGTCTGTTCCCAGACCTAATCCATGGTTGCGCTTCTTGGTCCTCGCAGGTTGGACCAATACCAAATGATCAAGGGTTCTCATAACAGCGGGACTTTTCTTGATTTTCTCTGAGTTGTCAAGGAGTACCTTTGGATAAATTACAGCGGCACAACCAACGTTGTTGTGCTTGATAATGTTGGGCTCTACAAAGTGGATCTGGTTGTGTTTGAGTTCCCCCTATCAACAAGAATAGCCACTCCTCCAGCCACCGCCTTGCTGATTGTCCAATGAGACTTCTCTTCCTCCCACCATATTCCCCATTCCTGAATCCAATCAAGGAGGTGTTTGGTTGGATCAAGAATAAGGTGAAATAAGGCCTTCCACAGGACACCGAGGACCTATTCAATATTCTTGAGGTCAGCCAATTTGCGATGCCACCCGTGTGATTGCGGCTTTTTACAAGCACTCAGAATCCTTCCTCCCCAAAGCCCTGGCCTCTGAGCCAATCAGGTAAATGGGTGCACCAATTTTATTTGTTTTTATTTTTATTTATTTTGTTTTTATTAGGACTCAAATCATTGTTTATATATAATAAAGGACGTTTGATTGTATTATAGACATTTAAGAATACTAGAAAAGGTAAGTAAAATTAATTATACTAGATAAGAGGGATTTATTTTTATATGATGCACTGAATATTATTGGCTTTTGCAATAACAAATAAATAAATAATAAAAAAAGATAGAAAAAATAGTTTATTTAAATAATTGTGAATCATTTTGGTACTTTGACTTTTCTAAGCCACAGATTGGACCTTGCGTGTCATCATCTGCTCCTTGGTATTTCAGTGCCACTATAGCCACACAACACGGCAACCAATGATTTTCATGTATCTCTTACTAATTTGTACTTAGGACGCAGGTCAAGTATATCAAATATGTTTATCAAATCATATTACAAGGGAAAGGTAATTTGAGTTCTAAACAATCATTTGTTTAGAACAATAGTGAAGCGGGCCGCATGATGCAGATAAATTCAATTCTCCATGTTTATCTTTGTGATAAATGTACCCATACTTGACAAGATAATAAATAATAAATAAAAACATTTTTAACTTATTTTTAAATATTCAATGTGGTCGCAACTTTAACTATTATCTTGTAATATATTTAGATATATTAATACTATAATTTACCTACTAAAAAATAAAATAAAAAATAAAATTTTAAAATAAAAATATAGTTAAAAATCTTAAAAGCTTAATAGTAAAGGTTAAATATTCAAAATACACCAATTTTTTATTTAATCATGATTTATTCAATATTAAAATATTCCATATCAAAATATTAAATATCTTTAATAGTAAAATATTTAATATTAAAATATATAATATTAAAATATTTTACTATTAAATATTTTAATATTATATAATATTAATATTAAATGTTTACTATTAAATATTTCAACAGAAAATATTTTAATAATAAATATTTTTATATTAAATATTTTACTATTAAAATTTTACAAGTAAAATTTTAAAATAGTGAAGTATTTAGTATTAAAATATTAATATTTAAATTTTAATATTTAAAATAAAATAAATAAAAAATAAAAAGTTTTTTTTTGCAAGGGAAAATTATTTATTGGGGGAATGCAAGTTGCAAGGGGAATGTGTTTATTCCGGGGAATTATACCCCAAAATTAAATTTTCAGCTAATGCATCTAATTGGGACCACATACTCTTCTGTATGTGGTGGATGACTCTGGAATCAATTGCTAGGGGAGTGGCGCTCAGCACCCCAGTGATGGCTGAACGTCTTATAAAAGGCAGACAGGTGAGGGAATCAATTAGCAGGTTTATTTTTGGGGGGCACGTAGTACCCGTATAGTGTTGCCAATGCAAATGAATCATAGAGGACGTGCTTGACTGTCCTGTATCCCTGTGGTGTTTTCTGTCTGTTGAGGGCTGTGCAGCATATGTTGATCTGTATAGGTACATCTTCTAATTTTTTCACATTGGCTTTCAGTATGCAATGGAGCAGGATTCCCAGGTACACCGCGACATGGATCCTTTGCAAGGTATATTTCTCTGAGAACATGCATAATTTTTTGAATGTTTGTATTAACCTATTTATATAGGACGTTTGGTTGAACTTGAAGAGGGTACTGGGGGCGCCTGACTTGAATCTGCCCCCCAGGCCTCGGCGAACAATATCATTAAAGGTTTAAAACTATTCACGACGACTGCATCCCCGACTTTAGTTGATAGAGCCTTAAAAATTTCATTAAAAATTGCTGATTTCAGATATTCATTTCCTATTTGAAAATTGGTCTTTATTAAACTTTTTTTGTATTTGTTGATATTTGAGAATGGGAACCTTTGAACGCTTTCATATATGTATTCATCAAAGTTCAGTTTCAAATCCCCGCAAATTTCATTCATTTCATTTATTTTGATTGCTGATCCTAATTTGTGGGCTTCTCTTATCCATGGCGAGCACCCCGCGGGTGGTTGATATTCCCTGATTTGAGCTTCACTATTAAAAAATATATTCATATTCTGCTGAACTATTTTATTTATTTGATTTTTATTTATTTGTTTTATAGGGGCCACCAGAGGCTGGTAGCCCCCATAAAACCAACTCAGCGTAAAAGCCGCCACTTCCGCAACCTCATCCCCATCCCTGGTGATGACTAAAATAAATATAAGTTAAACATAAAAAAACTTACTGATTGTTTCCCCTGTGGCCCCCTCAGCCACAGGCACCATATCGGCAAACTTCATGAGCGTTAGATGCTCTTCATTAATTTTCTTAGGCTTAATTTTTCTTATTCTTCTTGCAACCTGTGCTTCCTCTTGATTTTCATTATATAAAGCTTCTGTATTTCTTGATGCACTTCTGCTTCTTTCTTGTGTTTTGTTTTCATCTGTTTCCATTTGATTGTTTTCCTCTTCATTGGTGTTGATTTCCTTTTGAATTTCTATTCCTTCTATTAGTCTGATCTTCTCATTGTTTTCTTTGGCCCCCTGCCAGAACTCCACAAATTGTATCCCGCGTTGTTGAACTTTAGACTTGATAAAATAGTTCCCTGTAGATTAAGTAATTTTTCTTTATTTCTTTCATCTATAATATTTCCCAATTTGTTCAGAGCATCTTCTTTTGGTTGGATCAGTGGCTGGCCCTTATCCCCTAGCTTTCCTGTCACAATTTCTCTGATGTTTTTCTTGATTTCAATAACCTTTTGCAGGTGAGCTTCTAATTTGTTGATTAAGTTATAGATTGATGACATTTTGTTTGAATTCCATTGAAAAACTGGCTTTTATAGTGCTATCTTCAGCGCATATATATTTTTGTCATCATCATTAATAAATTGAAGACAATAAACATAAATATTGCATTAGAATATTGTAATTAGATGTCAACTATTGATATTTTGATATTATGTACATAACTCAATGCATTTTATTTAATAAAATTCATTGTAAACAAGGCCTTTTTATTTTAATTTATTTAAATTGACTGTGTTTATATTACAGAGCCATTAACACTTAGTAAAAATATTAATAATTAGTGCATTTTACAGCCTGTATATTTACCTATTGGTAATAATTCTGTAAACTTTTCAGTCGGATTTTGCGAGGTAATAATAATGTAATGTGTTAATAGATTACTGTTTATTGTCATTAATTGGTTGATTTTCTTTGATGTGGCAATTGTGCATTTTCTGATGTTTACACACTAGTATCCAATTGGATGTGAAGCCAACCAATTGGATACTAGTGCGTAAACATCAGAAAATGCACAATTGCCACATCAAAGAAAATCAACCAATTAATGACAATAAACAGTAATCTATTAACACATTACATTATTATTACCTCGCAAAATCCGACTGAAAAATTTACAGAATTATTACCAATAGGTAAATATACAGGCTGTAAAATGCACTAATTATTAATATTTTTACTAAGCGTTAATGGCTCTGTAATATAAACACAGTCAATTTAAATAAATTAAAATAAAAAGGCCTCGTTTACAATGAATTTTATTAAATAAAATGCATTGAGTTATTCACATAATATCAAAATATCAATAGTTGACGTCTAATTGCAATATTCTAATGTAATATTTACATTTATTTTTTAATTTATTAATGATGATGATGAAAATATCCTTGGAAATAAGTATATGCTACCACATCAAATGTACAACATTCTTTACACACGGAAACTTATAACAATGTAAAAAATATGTTATTAATTATGAACTGAAAGAAAAAATCAATTTTAATAGTAGTCATCAAGAAAAGATTTATTTAATAATCAAAGGACGGGAAGG
The DNA here is from genome assembly GCA_014839935.2 of Entomophthora muscae. Lineage (NCBI taxonomy): Eukaryota > Fungi > Entomophthoromycota > Entomophthoromycetes > Entomophthorales > Entomophthoraceae > Entomophthora > Entomophthora muscae. The sequence continues at coordinate 60,300 of QTSX02003695.1, forward strand.
GGAGGGAATGGGTGGAATGAACATCACCTTCATCTGTGCCTATGAAAGGGACGGCATCAGAGATGGTGGGGAGGGAATGGGTGGTGGCTTGGGAGTCAGGGTTGGAAGGCAGATGGCTTGATGGGGGGTTGGAGAGGCAGGGTCTGTTGACTGGGGAGGGGCAGCAAGAGCAGTTTGCTTCAATTGCTCAAATTCTTCTTCCGTCACATATGCAGGCTTGAAAAAATGGATGGAGTGGCGTGGGGGGCAGGGGTCCTTTCTGGACTTATCACTATCACTTGAATAGAAGATGATGAGATCAAATAAGTCCTGGACGGTCGCGGAAGGGAAAAGCTCATAGCCCATATCAATTGGGTGCATAGTTCATTGTAGGTGGCGGGCTTTAAGTGCCTGAGGGCAGAACCAAAATTGTAAAGACATACATCTGCAAGATGCATGTTGGCGTAGTTGATGGGGTAGGACCAACAGGTATGCCCCGCAGCCCTGATTTCCTGGGTAGCCCATTACTGCTGCTCCATTTCAGCACTCAGTACAACTGTGTGCACGGCGTTTTTGGCGGTCCACTCCTTCAGCATGGCCTTGAGCTCCATCTGGTAGGCATACCCATCTGAAGTGTTCAATATTGCCAAGTAATAAATGACACCAAATGGGGAAACTGCCAATAAAACCCCGACAAAACAATACAAAATTGGGCCGCGCTTATACACGTCAGATTGGATGCGCTTCTCTCCAAAGTCTTGGATACTGGCCAAGATCTTAGCATACAACAGGAATATTACGTCATTACGGGCCCTCATTGCCCTTCCTTTGATAAAATTAATAATTGTTGAATTGTAGGGGTCGGTATCCACCAAAATGGGGCCACTGAGAACTTGATTGAACAAGATTCTAGCAGCAACCACGGCTCTATGCATCCATGAATTCACTGTTCTTTTGTTAGTGAAGATGCCGTGGAGTCCCAACTGGAGACGTACCTGGACCAGGGGCATCCACGGGTCACGTTCCATAATGGCCATCATGAGAGGGTGGGCTTTTTCACCTTTGGTTGAGGTACAAGCACCAGTTGGGGTCTTCTTGGCGGGGGGCCACAGTTGGCGTGGGCTCGCAGGGTTGCAGCCACAGTGGACTTAGCAAACCCCATTGCAGCCGCAATTTCCCCAAGGGACATAGGCTTTCCTCACTTTTCAACCATTTTGAGAACAATCTCCAGGGTGATCAATTTCCTTCTGCATCTTGCAGGCTGATTGGCTTGGGGAGGGACGTGTCTATCTTGGAAACTGGTTGATGCCATCTGATTGGCTGTTTTGGGGTTCTGGGTTCTCTGAGTGACCCCATGGCTCAAATGGCTGGTTCCGGATGCCATCACTGATAAGGGATTTTGGTTAGCAGCTTCCTGTGCATGATGGGCAAACAGGGCCATTCTTGAGGACGCAGGAGAAAGAACACACTCCTGGGTAGTTCTTGCAGAGGGGCCTGCAGGTTGGGAGTGGCCATAGACAGAGGCTTCACCGTTAAGAGACCCAGCATAGCCCTGCATGATTTCATCAAGGCCAGGGAAGAGCTTGTTGACTTGATTGGTGTTGGAAGAAGACATAATGAAAATTTATTAAAATTATAAACTTGAGAAGAGGAATGTATATTTTAGTCAATTTTATTGTTAAATATGTCAATTTTGTGAATATTATGCTCTAAATTTTGGCCGTCCTAAAATGGAATAGGATGAATTTTGAGAATGCCTGTGCTTCCTAAAAGAATCAGCACAAATCCACTCTAGATCCTTTAATATCCTTTTTGAGACACCAATAAATTATATTTATTTCAAATTCATTGCAATTTTGATTTGAAACTTGGTTCTTGGATTTGACAATCCCGCAATTTCAGTTTTGTTAATTTTTACATGATGTCCATGATTTGTTTGAAATACAGGAAATCACAAATTGTACATTAGAATTCCGCATTCCTGATTCATGTATCCCACATTTGTTTGCTGAGTTTTGTCTTTTGTTAGTTGAGTTATCTGCTATAGAGATTCAAAATTTGCCAATTTAAATAAACCAAAAAAAAGTCAAAATAAATGGTTGATTTTATTAAATATTTTATTTTTCACTCAGCTGAGTTGCCCGCAAAAGTGATTCAAAATTTGGACCAAGGATTTGACAATCCCGCATTTTTACGTTCAGGTTCTGAATTTACAGTACAGGTTTTGACCACGCCAATGAAAGAGAAAATGACTGAACAGAACTCGCTCACCTTTGCTCATGTACTAAACCAGGTCACATCCCAGGATACCTGAAAAACATACTTCCGCGCCCACAACATTGATGAAGAAATACCTAGTGGATGCACCATATTTGAAGGACTGTTCATGCCCAAAGCATGCACCAAGATAATTCAATAAGTTCTCTCTCTCCAACCACAAACAAACACACAACTGCCTATCACAGGAAATTTTACCAACATCAAGTAAATTGATATCAACAAGTTCTTTGGCAAAAACAAAGAAAACTTCATCAACTGGCTAGACCACTCAGCGGCCAAGCTCTGCGCCAGCCACATCCCCCATGAAAAAATGGGTCCAGGAAGCCAGCAAGCGCCTGTAAGAGGCCACAGCTAACTGGTTCAACACTTGAGTCAGCTCACAAACTGACAACCAGCTTGAGAACTGGGAAGAATTAAAAGGCAATACACCCACAATTTATGTGTCACCAAATCCCTCCAAGACATTGCAATTCAGCTCGACAATCTTTGTCAGAAGACCACTATCATAGCTTACGCCAATATATTTGAAGAGATACACCACAAGATTCAAACCCAGAACAAGCTGACAATGTGCACACTAGAGCCTCATTCATCAACAGAATGAAACCATCTGTTGCTGTCCTCATCCTCCTAGAGGCCAACACCTCCATGTCTGCGCTCATTGCAGAAGCCAAGCGCACAGAAAAATGCGCAAACATGGAATATTCTGCACACAATGGCAACTACCCCTCAAACAGCAATTCCAGAGACAACTCTAATGGCAACAAGCGCCAAAACACTAATCATAGCAACGGCAACTCAAATTGTAATAATGGCAATCACAGCCAAAGAATAAACCACTCCTGTCCCAAGAAAGAGGACACCGCTGAAGTTAACAATGCTGAAACAGCAACCTGCTATGAATCTGACCCCAAATTCTCTGACCTCAAAGGTCTTAAAACAGAGGAACAGGGAAAAGAGGAGGGAGAACAGGCTTAAGTGCCCCTGTCTCCCCCCCAAACCAACAAGAAATTGTACCAAGGCACAAACTTTGCTGCTTGCATCCCACGTGTTCTACAATCCTCCATTTTTATGAACGTAAAAATTAAAGATTGCTCAAAACTTCTTTCCTATCCATGCACTTATAAATCTCATACACATAAAATTTTATTTGACTCTGGTGCACAACACACCATGTTTAGCAAACTATTTGCAATCAAATACAAAATACCAGTTGCAAATCCACTTTTAAATATGCCAGAATGGCAGACAAATCAAAGGTTCTACTCAAAGGCAAAACAACTCCCTTCAGAATTGACCTCCAAGGCATAAAAACGTCCATAAAAGGACTTGTAATGAACAACATAAACTACAACATTGTATCAGGCATGAACTGGTTCACCCAAGTGAACCCCAGCGTATTTTGGAAAACAAAAACCATGACCATCAAACACAACAGAGTCAATTTTAATATTCTCAAAGAACCTAACAATCTCATCCTAAGAGACACAGTATTTGTCCAAGTCATAAACCAAGACAACTCATAATGTCTAACCAAAGATAGCACCCTCCACATAATGAGGTACACTGAGCTCAATAACATGCAAACAACCAAGATCCAATGCCCAGAACTTGCGGCACTCCTAAATGAATATGCCCATGTATTCAAAGAAGAACCCACAGAGTTACCACCCAAACAGGAGGTCAAACACGACATTGATCTATGTAAAGCCATGCCTAAACCTGCACCCCTCTACAGAATCTTCCCCATGGAGACCCAAACCCTCAAGACTCATATTGAGGACAACATATCCAAAGGATTTATTTTCCTGTCTGAATCCCTGTGGGGGGCAGCAGTATTCTTTGTAAAGAAAAAGGAAGGCACTCTTTGCCTAGTAACTGACTACAGAGCACTAAATGCAAGTACAGTAAAAAATAAATACCCCCTTCCACTCATAGAAGACCTATTTGCAAGGCTCTCTGGAGCCAAAATTTGCTCCAAAATTGACCTCACCTCAGGTTATAACCAAGTTAAAGTAAAAGAAAAAGACATACCAAAAACTGTGTTCTGTACGCAATTTTGATCCTTTGAATGTAGAGTAATGAACTTTGGGATGACCAACGCTCCTGCAACTTTTGTCATCATGATGAACCAGGCGCTAAATGGCCTCTCAAATACATTATGCTACCTTGAAAACATCATTATATTCTCAAAAACAAAAGAGGAACACCTCACACATGTCTGCAAGACGCTTGATTGACTCGCAAAGCATAAGCTTTACGCCAAGCCTAGTAAGTGCCAATTTATGGAAAAGGAACTCTTTTTCTTGTGCCACATTGTCTCTGAAGGTGGCATCAAAGCAGAACCAGATAAAATAAAAGCAATAAATAACATGCAACGCCCCACCTCTGTTAAACAAGTAAGATGCTTTCTCGGAATGGTAGCTTACCTAAGTGTTGCAACTGAACTAATGAGAGTTCAGTACTTGGAATTGGGGAAGACAACAGTCCAATAGTAAAGGACAGAATAATAAGAATAATGTATTGTTTATTGTAAGATATTGTGATTAATATAATAAATGGGGAAGCCACAAGGCCACAAGGGGGTGGCATAGTGGGGAGTTCCATGTAGGGTTTGAAGCCAAGGAATAACTTGTGCGGGGATCAGCGGGTCAAATTGGCAATGCTCCTAATTAGGATGAAGTGCCCGTCACTTGACATCACCATCAGATTAACCCATAACGTTAGATACGTCAAGGGGCGACTCATCAAGCACCCCCTGTGTATTGTAAGATACGTTAGCAGGCAAGGTTTGAACCTCAGTTGCAACATAAGGAAATATATCAAAGACTGTGGAAAGCTCACCTCACTAATCAATGACCTAACCAAAGGTAATGCCAAAAAGAAATTCATCTGGACACCAGAATGCAGCAAGAATTTCCAACTATTGAAACAAGCTTTAATTGAAGCACCAATCTTGCAATACCCTAATAACAACAGGTGCTACAAGCTTGAGTCAGATGCCAGTGACACTGCCATTGGCGCAGTACTGCTCATCTGCCAGCCAGGGAAGCAGGACTTCCTGCCAGTATGTTATGAAAGCAAAAAACTAATACTGAGCAGAGATACCCAATACACAATAAGGAATTGCTAGCAATATACTGTAATTTCAGAACCTGAACGTAAAAATGCGGGATTGTCAAATCCTTGGTCCAAATTTTGAATCACTTTTGCGGGATAGGCTTTTTTTAATTAAATTGATTTTTTTGAGTATTTATTTGAATTTTTAAAAATGTGGGAACTCATAGAAACTTTGCAAAGTTCAAGTTGAACTGCATATTTCCAATGGACAAAATGAATTAACGGGAATCAGATTTGAAGTGTTCAAATCCATCAACCATTTCCATTAAGTTAACTATGTTTTTTGGAATTACAGGATTGTCAAATCCAAGAACCAAATTTCAAATCGCTTTTGAATGCCACTAGTAAACTCAAATAATAATTGCGGGAACTTGAATCCAAATTGAATGTACAGTAAGTAACTAGGACAAATCAACCCAAATCAAGAAGCTCCACTCTGGATAAAATCAAATGAAAAATCCAATCTAAACACCCATGTTTAGACATGAAATTAAGTGAAATGAAAAATTATCTAAACTGGAAATGATGCAATATTATGCACTTTAAATCACTAAAATAGCAACCATAAAACCATATAATGATTTATGAGCTACTCTCCTGATGATGCAGAATTTTTTTAAAAGCTTTTTGGCCCCTGGCTACGCCAGGGGCCAAACAAACTTCTTTTCAAGGAAGAAGGAGAGGGGGGAAAGATAAACCATTAGTTTACTAACTATGTATTCATGTATTGCTACTAAGAATACTTTTTATTAGCGTCTTCTGAAATCTACTGTAATCAAGCATCTAAATTTTAGCCGTCCTAAAATGGAATAGGGTGATTTTTGAGAATGCCTATGATTCCTAAAAGAATTAGCACAAATCCACCCTATATCCTTTAGCATTCTTTTTGAGACACCAATAAATTATATCTATTTCAAATTCCTCGCAATAATGATTTGAAATTTGGTTCTTGGATTTGAAAATCCTGCAATTTCAGATTTGTTAATTTTTACATGATGTCCATGATTTGATTGAAATACAGGAAATCACAAATTGTACATTAGAATCTCGCATTTCTGATTCATGTATCCCGCATTTGTTTGCTGAGTTTTGTCTTTTGTTAGTTGAGTTATCTGCTCAAGAGATTCAAAATTTGCCAATTTAAATAAACCAAAAAAAATCAAAATAAATGGTTGATTTTATTAAATATTTTATTTTTCACTCAGCTGAGTTGCCCTCAAAAGTGATTCAAAATTTGGACCAAGGATTTGACAATCCCGCATTTTTACGTTCAGGTTCTGAATTTACAGTACCACACATGCAAGAAATGGAGATGTTATCTAGAAGGACACTTAAATGTTCAAGTATTTACTGACCATAAATCCTTAATCTATTTCAAAACTCAGAAAACACTTGTGAAGCAACAAGTCAAATGGATGTCCTTGCTTGAGCGGCAACCTCCAGAATTAACTCATACAGAATGGAACATCCTCCATGTTGACAATTTCAAAAATTGTTTTTGCTTTATCTTTTATAATTTCAATTAAAAGCTCAAAATAAAAACCAAAAATTGCTTCTATTATCAGTGTCAATTATTTAATCAAGAAAAAAATAATTTTTAATATTGAAAATAAGAAAAATGTTTTTGAGAATTGTCAACATGGAGGATGTTCTATTCTATATGAGTTAATTCTGGAGGTTGCCGCTTGAGCAGCTTAACCTGGACATACAATACAAAAATGTGGCAAAGCTGGTCACAGCCAATGCTCTCTCTAGGCTATGTCAGCCAAGAGAGGATCATCCTGACCACCTGGACCCTGACTGGCCTAACCTATACAACACTGAGTACAAAACAAAAGGAAAAGATCCCTCCACACACCAACTAACCCATGATACACTAGTAATGAATGAAAAATATTTCCATGTATCAAATGGCCTACATACCAAATAATTAAAGACAAACATGTTCCCTACATTCACTTGCACAAAGAGTTGACACCATCCTATGACATCACTATCTACTAGGACACTCAAAGGCTAAAAACTATATCTCACATTAAAAGAGATAGTATGATGGCCCAATCTGAAACAAGACATAATTGATGTTCTGAAAAAGTGAACAGTGTGTGAAAAATACACCAGCACCAAAGCTCCTCAGCCAACAGTTAATCCAGTACCTGACCCTGAACCATTTGAGGTCTGGGGACTGGACGTAGTGGGACCCTTCCCAGAAACTAAATCAAAGCAATTTTTCCTGATTTCAGCCATTGACTTTGCCACACACTGGCATATCTGCTGGGCAACAAAGGATCACAAAGCAGAAACAATAAAATGATTCATTAACAAAGCAATCATAGCTGACTACGGTACTCCAGACTACATCATAACTGATAGAGCAACAGAGTTATCAGGTCATGTAGTAAACAACAAGCTAAATGCAAAGAACATCAAACATTCCACAACTTTGCCCTACAGGCCACAGGCCAACAGCCAACGGCAGAGTTGAACACCTAAACAGCAGCCTTATCAGAACCCTTGAGAAAATAATGGATGGCAAAGCCAAAGACACATGGCCGCTATACGTGAAACATTCATTATTAGTTTCCCAGGTCCGCACTAATCAAGGGACAGGCTACTCACTGCTTGAACTAACAGATGTGCACAAACCAGTAATTGTTACCCACGCTAAACAACCATACGTAAAGATCCACTGGGAAAACCTCCCACAGTGGAACAAGCACCAACACTACAACACGTGCACCTCAAAGCTAAAATGGCAGAAACAAAAAGGTAATCTCTACAGAGGAATCACTACCCATCAACTCCCCTTCCTGGGTCCTGGCTGGGGACAGAAAGAAACTAGACTCAGTACACTGGGGACCAGGAAGAACCATCAAGTACAGACCAAATCACAATACCTATCTAGTAAAATTCCAAGGTGCCAAAACCCCAATTGTCAAGAAATACCACAGAACCCGTCTCCACCTCAGTAAAGGAGAACACTCGACCAGACTGGTACCAACTAGTAAACAACTCCAGGAACACCGGGCAGCAGACATTAAGACAAAGCCCCCTCCTGATGCACCAGAGTAATCCCTTAAGAGAGGGGTGTGACAAGGATCTGTATGCACAAGTATTCTGGCTACTTTCAGCTCACTTAACATCCAGTCATTGCCCAATTTGGTGCCCTTTCAATATACAGTTTGGCATGCCAGAAATGGCAACAAATTAATATCACATGACTGTCCAAGTATCCAGCAACTTGAACTCATCCTGCACATGACCAACCCCTAGGTTTGATATAACTAAAATCTCCGCCACAGCTAAAAATATATAGGTCTAAAGTATTATTCAATAAAATATACTTCCCTCCTTCCTAATTTCATATCTGAAGCTTCCCCAAAAGGCGCTCCTTATCACCTGCACTAGATGGTATCCTGGTAGGGTTTTCCTCCAGGATGGGATCCAAGCTTAGTGCAGTAGTTTTTAAACCTGTTGGTATAAATGTATAGTAGTCAGTTTAGAATGCATGAACTCTGTATAAAAACAGAATCAAAGTGGATCCAAATCTATTGTAATTTAATATAAACTCCTTAATTTTTGATTTTGTTTTTAGACTGAGTTCATGCATTCTAAACTGACTAATATAAATTTATCTCAACAGGTTTGAAAACAACTGTAAGTTTATAACCTCTCTTTCATAGCCTGCTCCTTGAAAGACTCCTATACAATTATTTTCAAAGTACTCAATGAAGAGGGCAAATGTTGCCTGGTTGGCAATGATGTAAGGGTAGCAAAGACAGCATAATAAAAGTCATTGGTATCCTCCTTTCTCACTAATGAAAGGTCAGCAAAGCAGTTAAAGGCTTTCTTAGCCTCTTTTCTTCCTTATTTTTTGAAAAGATCATGAAGATCTGAGTTCTTTTGGAGGCAGCAGCAGAGTGCCTGGAAAAATAAAAATAGCCTAACTTTAGGGGAACTCAAAAAAAATTTATGAAAACATTAGGTTGAGCTTGCTCAAAATCAACAACCAAGTAGGTGTGATACAGCATGCTTTCCACCTGCTTCTTGGAGGTGATGGCATCTTCTTCCTGGGAGGGGCCTTCTTCTTGTTCCCCCTTGTTGTCAGGACTGAGAACTTAAGTCTCAACTGATATTTACTATTTGTTGATTTTTTGCCAAGACTTCTGTTTGTTTGTTTCTCCTTTACCATCTTTGTTTTTCTATATTTCCGCAAATACTGAACCATTTCAGCCCAAGCCAGTGTCAGCCAAAAAAACTTAATTCTAGCTTTTGGTATCTTACTTTTTTACAATATATTTCTGATCTGAAATTATGAGTTAATCTTTCTTAAACATAATCTACCTATCATCTTCTTTTCATAGAATTGGGTATAAAAACCCTCACAGTTCTATTATTCCAAGGAATTCAATCTTCTTCTGTTTAGGATCATCAATAAAACTATTGTCTCAATTGGAGCTTTATCCTTGAGAAAATATACTTTGTTGGTTTATTTGATCAAAGGCTTTGATACAACTACAGCTGTTGTTGAAAAAGTATGAAGTCTTACACTTGTTTCTTTGATCTCTTCTTCCAAGGTGGGAATATTTTCTTCTAATTTGTTCTTAAGAGTTGTGAGACAATGTTAATAGGTGGCATGTTTATTAATAGGAAGGAAATAAAACATCAGGAGAAGAACAAGATTACCAACTTGCCTGTCAATGTTTTAAAGCTAGGTTAAGAGCCTTGGGCAGGTAGAGAAGGTGCCATCTGCAAGCCAGGTCTTTCACTTAAGAAGGTATCATAATTATTTGGAGGTGGCAAAAAAGATTTTTCTCTCCTTGGCATTAAACCCATCATTGTTAAAGATTAAGTGCTCCTCATGGCAGGACAGTTTTTTCTCCCCAGTTAGGATTAACTGATCAATTGATGTAGCACTGACGCCTTTAGTGCTTAGAGCATATCACTCATTGATGGAGTATCTCTGTAGCTTTGAAGCATCACCAACAGAGGCAAGTCAGGAGCCATTAAGATTGATGATGACGTCATTAATCAATTCAGTTGAGTTTTTATCCTTGGTGATGGGGATGACTTGACAAAGAAACCAGCAGATCTGCTGATAGAGTGAGTTAAAAGGCTTAGCACAGTAATGGCCAACACTTAACACATCAAACCTAGTGAAGCCATAGGTGATGACCCTTGATGGGCAGCCAAGGCTATCACCTTTGAATTGGTGCTTACAGATTACCTTATTCTTGTCATTGAAATTGAAACTTTACCCTTTTTACACAAAACTAGTACCCCCTTCTTTGGTAGGTATTTATAGCTCTTGGAGAATGTTATAGGTATAACAAAGGCGCTGTTACAGTTGCATATATTATGGATAGTGTGGATATCTTATAGCTCAATTTGTTCATCTACAGGAGCACATGGCTCAGGTTGTTGTTCCTGCTTCTCTTCAGGATCTGATATGGGGTCAGAGAACAGCTGAAGTAAAAAAGCTTATCTTGGGGGTCTGAGGGGGAGTAGACAAAAGGAGAACAAGGAGGGGGTGGGGCTGGTTTCCTCTGGCTCAGGTGATGGTATGGGGGTCTTAGAGGTGCTTTAACCTTAGCCTTTGCAGGCTGCTTCTTGGGATAGCTTTGGATTTTTTGGCCCAGGGAGGAATAATGTTATCTTTGGAGGCCTTGGACACAGCTTTTTTTGGTGGATTTTGAGGTATCTAAGGGTGAATTAGTATCAAAATATGGTTAATTTGGGGATCAGTTTATTAGAAAATGGGGGTGAATTTGATATATAATTATAGAATATTTTTATGAACAATTGTAGAAAATAAGAAAAGCCATATAATATCAAAATTTTATATTTTTTATTGTTTAGAATTTAAAAAAGAATTAGTGCAAGTATGAAAACTTGCAGTCAAAATTCTGTATTTGAGATGCTATAATCAAGATGCTGTAATCAAGATTCTGCAATATAAAATTCTAAGTTAAATTTAACTATTTTATTATTTATTTTGTTTTTTGTGACTTGTTGTAATTGTGCTGCTTCAACAGAGTTAGAAGGGGAAAAATATTTGGAAACTAGATAACATTCTTTATTGGGAGATAAGTATTATATAGTCATTGTGAATCTTGGATAACAGGAACATGATTGTGTTGATCACTCAGTTGAATAGTGAAGGGGGTGGCTTGATCCTGATAATGAGTCAAGCACCAAATCAAGGTATTCAATGTAAGGAATCATCATTTGTTCATGTTGTTGGATTTGAAAATTTGAGTTAACTTCCTAGTTTGGCTCCAAGTTGTTGCAACCGAGGTTCTAGGCTCGCCTGAAAACATATCTTACAATACACAGGGGGCGCTCAATGAGTTGCCCCTTGACGTATCTAACGTCATGGGTTAATCTGATGGCAATATCAAATGGCGGGTACTTCATCCTAATTAGGAGTGTTGCCAATTCAACCCTGCTGATCCCCGCACAAGTTATTCCTTGGCTCCAAACCTTACATGGAACTTCCCACTATGCCACCCCCTTGTGGCCTTGTGGCTTTCCCCTTATGGTATATTAATCACAATATTCTACAATAAACAATACCTTATTATTATTATTCTGTTTTTTCCTATTGGACAGTTGTCTTCCCCAATTCCAAGTACTGAACTCTCATTGGTTCAGTTGCAACAGTGGTAGCACAGGTAGGTTCACGACTTACCTTAAAACAAAATCCCCCCAAGAAAGGACAGAGTACAGGTCACATGGCTACTCCACCACAAGAGAAATTCCTTCCAATCCCCAAGGGGGACATTCCCAAAGGTTATGTCATCTATCAAGATCAGCTAGTTCTTACCAGTGTATACAATTGGCTCCGCCTCAGGCAGGGTGACGCTAGCGTCACCCTGCCACAGTCAGATCTGTCACAACATATGCTCAATCTCCAACTAGAGTCCTTCACTGGCGGTGTCAAAGGAGCTGACATTGTCAGTTGGCTCCAGTCCACCAAAACACGCCTTTGTATCTGTCAGGTCCCGGAGTCCATGTGGGTTGCCATGGCATCTGGCTGCCTTACAGGGCCCGCTGCTGTGTGGTTTACCAACTGGGCCAGCCAGGAGTTTGACGTCACCTGGGCAACATTTTGAGACGCTGCCAAATCCTGATATAGTAAAACTTTCTCTCCCATTGTCTTGGGGACTCCCCTCCTAGCCATTAAGCAGACTGGTTCTGTCCCCAAGTATCTTGCTGCTTGGCAAAAAGCCCTTGCTGCCGCCCCCAAAGCAGTGACCAATGGGAACACCATGTTGCTCACTCTCATTGTTAATGGGCTAAAACCCCATATTTGCAAGTGGGTCCCCGTCAGTTGCTGCACCTCCATTGACAACTGTTATAAAGCCATCGTAGAGGCCAATAACCAGGCTTCAATGGGCTTCTGCTGCACCAACAATGCTCCACCCCAACCACGTCCTGCACCTAACAATGGCCAAGGTCAAGTGGGCCATCACCAAACTCATTAACAAGAAAGTGCAACTAAACGCCCCGCAAGGGGGAGCTCCCACTAGCAATAATTGAGGACCAGGGAAAAGCCTGGGGGTTGTAACAACAAGAGGCCTTACAACCCCAAATGACCCGCCCTCTCAGCCCTTGCTTGCAAAGAACTCCTGCAACTACAATCTTCACGAGGTTGAAACTCTGGACGTCTTTCAGGTCCATAGCAATGACCCTGTGTTGCAAGCCGCCCATTCCTCAAATAAAGTAACACACTTGTCCTATCCTTTTGCTTCTGTGGGAACACCCACAAGTTACTGGTAGATACCGGGGCTGATCACACCATGGTAGATCAGACGTTTGCTGAATCCCAACAATTAGACTGAGTACCCAGCAGATTCAAAGAAGCACATGTAGCTGACTCCCGCAGAGTGGCCATTACCCACAAGACGGTACCCTTCTCCATAAGAATGGGGAACGTCCAGGTTAAGCTCTCTGGGCTAATCATGGCAGGCCTCAGCCACAACGTAATTACTGGCCTTGACTGGCTCCAGCATAACTGTCCCTACATTGACTGGGATACCTCTGTCATCACCCTCAATAGGAATGGGACGGGGTTCCAGATCTATCCTATGGAAATGAGAAAGTTACTCCATGATACTGTTTTTGTCAGAATAACAGAGACAGGTCCATATGATTTCAATGGGGGAAACTAGACTTTAACCAATGTTCAGTCAAAGTTATCCGTGCAGAACCATCTCCAGTCCCTCCCTTGTCAACATCACCACCACCAGCGCTAGCTGCACTCCTCAAGGAGTACAAGGACATATTCAGTGAAACACTCAAACAACTACCTCCACCCCGGGAGATCCAGCACACTGTACAACTTCAAGAATTGTTACCTAAAGCACAACCATTATACTGTCTCACACCAAAGGAAGATGAAACCCTCCACCAGCACCTTGTGAGCGCGCTTGATAAGGGCTTCATTTGCCCCTCGCTCTCTCCATACGGGGGCAGCAGTCTTCTTTGTTGCTAAGAAGGATGGGTCTCTTTGCCTGGTTACAGATTACTGCGCCTTAAACAAGGTGACAGTTAAAAATAAATACCCCCTGCCGCTGATTGACAACCTGTTTGATACACTTGCAGGCGCGGAGGTCTTTAGCAAGATTGATCTCACTGCAGGGTACAACCAGGTCTGCATTGCACCAGGAGATGAGGCAAAAACTGCCTTCCACACACGCTACAGGTTGTTTAAGTGTTGTGTCATGAACTTTGGAATGACCAACACTCCCTCCACCTTTGCCATGTTGATGAACAAAGCCTTTGAGGAACTGATTAGAAAGTGCGTGGTTGTGTACCCTGACAACATTATTGTCTTCAGTCAAGATCAAACCACACACCTCCAACATCTCCGCGCTGTCCTTGACACCCTTTGGAAAAATCAGCTAAAAGCTAAACCCTCCAAATGTGAGTTTCTCAAGTTGGGTTTGCTATTCCTTGGACACACCATCTCTGCCCAAGGGATAAAGCCCAACCCTGCCAAAATCAAGGCAATCACTAGCATGCTGCCCCCCACTGATGTGGGCCAGGTGCGGACATTCTTAGGCATGGTTGCCTACGTGCGCAAGTTCATTCATAATTGTGGGGAACTAATTGCACCTCTCACTGAGCTCCTCAATACCAAACAGCGCTTCCATTGGACCCCTGCCAGAGACCAAGCCTTTGAGACTTTGAAGCAAAGGCTCACAACAGCACCAGTACTGCAGTTTCCCAACAAAAATTGACAGTAAAAAACTTGAGACTGACGCCTCTGACAGGGCCATAGGGGGCGTGCTAAGAGTGAAAACTGACAATGGCATCTTCCTTCCCGTAGCATATGAGTCCAGGAAGCTCACTGACTTGGAACAACATTATCCCATCCATGATAAAGAGCTGGCAGCCATTGTACACTGTGTTGAGAAGTTGCGCTGTTACTTGGAAGGTGCGACCTTCCCACCCCGCGTTCTGACGGACCATAAGTTGCTCCAATACTTCAACACACAGTCTCATTTGACACGCCGCCAGGCAGGATGGGTTGAGCGTCTATCCCCCTATCAATTATGCATCAAATACAAGCCTGGAAAGGAACTCGTCACAGCCAACACTCTTTCACAACTCTACGTAGTGTCCATCACTGGGGACCATGGCTTGGACCCAGACTAGCCCATGCTCTACCTGCGCCCTGAGGCAACCCGCTACAAGGGCCTTAACTCGGTCACCATCTCCAAACTGAAGGACAACAAAATTCAGTTCACCATTAATGCTGGAAACGTCTGCTGCCAGGCAGAGACAGGTGAGAAGATGCCTTACATTCCCACCATACAACAGGGGGACACCATCTTGCACTACCACCAAACCTTGGGTTACATCAGAGGGCGTAACCTCTTTGAGATTATGAAACATAAGGTTTGGTGGCCCTGTATGCGCCAAGACATCTTGGACCTCCTCAAACATTTGTCTTGTGAGAAGAATACGTCCAAACCTGCACCTCCCAAGTCTATCCTACCCATCAAGGCTATGGAACCCTTTGAGCAGTGGGCTCTCAACATTGTGGGGCTGCTCCCCAAAGGCAGACTGGGTAAGAAGTATATTATCACCACTATCAACTACTTCACTTGTTGGCCAGTGGCTTGGGCAACAACCAACCATACTGCCACCACCATTACCTGCTTTATTGGCAAAGAGATTGTGGCTCGCTTTGGGCAACCCAAGCGTCTCATCACAGATGGCGGACCCAAACTTGTTGGACACGTTGTGAAGGCATACTGTGCCAAGAACGCACTCCAGCATATAGTCACGACCCCCTACCATCTACAAGCCAATGGACGCGTGGAACAACTAAATGGCTCTCTGGTTCAACTGATTACCAAGCTCTCACAAGAGCACCCTAACACTGCGTGGACTGAACATCTTCCCACCGCCCTACTGATCCTGCAAGCAAGAATCAACAGGGGCACTGGGTTCAGCCCTAGCACCCTGGCCTTTGGAACACCTGACAGTCTGACCGGGGTTGAACAGGGGAAACTACGGTCCAAGGTTCCAGACAAGCCCCCTCTAGTGATAACGCCCTCCCTAGACCAATGGTGTGCCAAAGCCTGGGAGATCAAACACAAGCAAATTGCGGAGAGACAAAACACCTCAAAGCTAGATACATCATAGGTGACTCCGTCTATACCCTCAATCCCAATTCTTCCAAATTAGAGCCCAACCACCTAGGGCCTTTCAAGGTAGCTGCAGTATATGATAACCACACCTACTAACTTGAAAATGCACAAGGAAATACCAAGAAGCTTCACCATGACCGCTTGCACCCCTGCCGCGCCATCCCCACACAAAGGTTGTTTGTGCGGACCTTCCCAGACCTTCCACAGACTCCAGTTCTGGTGTCTGACAACATACAGGGGGCAAGGGGGGAGTTGCAACCAAGGTTCTAGGCTTGCCTGCTAACATATCTTACAATACACAGGGGGCGCTCAATGAGTTGCCCCTTGACGTATCTAACGTCATGGATTAATCTGATGGCAATGTCAAATGGGGGTACTTCATCCTAATTAGGAGTGTTGCCAATTTGCCCTGCTGATCCCTGCACAAGTTATTCCTTGGCTCCAAACCTTACATGGAACTTCCCACTATGCCACCCTCTTGTGGCCTTGTGGCTTTCCCCTTATGGTATATTAATCACAATATTATACAATAAACAATACCTTATTCTTATTATTCTGTCCTTTCCTATTGGACTGTTGTCTTCCCAAATTCCAAGTACTGAACTCTCATTGGTTTAGTTGCAACAGATTCACTGGGAATTCAGGTTGTGGGTCACAAACCTGCTTAATTAGAACCTTGCTGGCAGGTCAAGTCTGCTGTTTTGACACCTCCCCTCCTGGCTGAAGGTTGGCCTCTTCTTGGGGCATGTTGTCAGAGAGGTTGTCAGGGGCCCAGGCTTTGTATTAGACTAGCTGTTGTTTGGTGGCTGATAGGATGATTTCCTGTTGTTTTTGTCTTGCTTTGAAGGGGCTTAATTGGTCATGATGATGACTTTATCTTGCTTGTGTTTGCAAGTCCTTGCACAAGGTAAGTGTTGTTTTTGTTTACCTTTAAGATGATAGTGGGGCCCACCTTTTTGGGTTGTAACTTTCTCTTGTCTGTGTTCATTACCCAGACCTTGTCACCAACTTTGTGTCTGTTTTGGATGGGGACAAAGATATTTTACAAACTTTTCTCTTCTTTTTCCAACTGATCACTTTTGACTTACATGATTTGAGGTGCTGAAAAAGGGGGGAACTTGCTGGGCATTTCCAGCTTGGTTACTGTGAGGGCTTGAATTATATTGGGTTGTGTGCCATAAACAAGATCAAAGGGGCTTTTCCTGGTGGATCTGTTCACGCAAGTATGGCATACAAGAAGTGCAGCTGGTAGCTGCTTATGCCAGTCCTCAGGTCTCCTGACAGTGAGTTTGGCAAGGGCATGCACAAGGCTGCCATTCAGCCGCTCTACACGTCCATTGGCCTGCGGATGGTAAGGTGTTGTCACCGTGTGCTGGACCCCATTCTTGGTGAGGTATCCATTGGTATCTTCATAGGTCAGTTCTTTGCCTCCTTTGGTTATCAGGAGTTCTGGCTTTCCAAACTTGCTGATGATTTCTTTTCCTATGAACTGCCCCACGTTGTTGCCTGTGTGTGTTTTAACTGCTTGTGCCACTGGCCATCAAGTGACAAAGTCTATTGCAGTAATGGTGTATTTCTTTTCATTTTGCTTTCCTATAGTAGGGCCCACAATGTCTAGGGCCCATACCTTGATGGGTAACTGGGAGAGAATGGACAACACAGACTTAGCTGGGGTGTTGTTTTTTGAATCTTTTTCACACACTTTGTCAGACACCTACCCACTAGGGAGTAAACTCCCTAGGTAGTGAATGATTGCAGAGGGATTCAATCCCGTCACCAGGGATCCCACAGGCAAGGAGATCATTCCTAGATGGAATAACTCTCAAAGGAGTTGGGACCTGCCTAGAAGGGGATTAAAACGCCCCAAGAAGAAGTACGCTCCTAGATAACATAATAAAAATGCCAAAGCCAATGGACAGAACACTTGAGGCTTGTTAACCTTGATGGTGGAACCATAAACCTTGGTTTCTTCCTGGACAGGTGGATAGTTGGAGAGAGGAATTGCAGTATACCAGACGCCCGGAATCACACAGCGCCAGGAGCTGTCAAGGAACTGAGACTCTGGCGTTGTACCTGAATCAGCACGTGAATCTATAGAAACTCTGGTGAACACTGTTGTAGTCAGGACTATCCAGAGTAACCATTTATACCCAAGCCACTCCCTAAGTGGAGTCTTGGGTAATTTCATGGTTTTGGAAATTTAGAGGTTTAAGTCAAATAAAAGATTAGCAAAACAATCACTTGGGTGAATGTAGACTTTATTGATTGAACAAATACTAAAATGGAGCTTACCAGATTTTTTATAGCATGTTAGAAGAAATAATATAGGAAAAAGAGTTTGGGAAAGTTGGAGATAAAATAGAGATTTGATGGAGATTTGGCAGTTGGAAACTTCAAAACTGGGGATTATAAATTATTTCCTTATGGTTTTCAACTCTTCATTAGCAAGGTACTATATTTTCCTTAACTTAACACTTCATTCTCTCGCAAAGCTTTGGCTGGTAGGAGCTCAACCCCACAGAAACTGGAGGGCCAGGAGGTGGAATTGACAGTACAACGGAAGAAGAGATCACCAAAGGACCCAAAACCAGACACAGAATGTCACCTGCTTCACCATTACTGCTAACGTCACCGGGTGTGGATCCTAAACAATTAAAATCATTGTTGTTGACCATTGATTGGCTAGAGACCAGTTTGAGAGGTAATGATTGGTTTCAAGTTGAATTAACGTTTGTTTTAGTTATATCTATATCAAACAAGTCAAAAAATGGCCCAGGTTTGAATTTTATTGCTGACAACAGTGGCTCAGAAGCCATTTCTGGCTTTAAAACAATAGGTAATAAAGAGCAGATATTACTTACTAACCCTTTCCCTTTAGAAGAATCAAAAGAAAATAAAGGGGCAAACAATTCTGCCTCTTTAAACAAAGGTAAATTGTTGTCAATAATGTTTAAAGAAGCATTCATGACACACTTCACATTGGTTGAGAACTTCTTGGACGTCCTGATATAGAGTTGGCCACCATGCCTTGTTCATGAGAAATTTGTAAAGGTTGTGGTTCTTTGTTGGCCTAAATTTGGTGATAGCGTAGAATGATGTCAACTCAAGGTGTGTAGGGATATACAGGATGGTGCTCACATTGGTCATCTTGCGGTGTAGCGTCCCCTACACATCCGTGAAGAGAGGTTCATTTTTGATGAACGTCTTATTAGTGATTTTAGTAGTGCCTGGAGGAAAGCCTTTGTCTTTAGTTCAGAGTACCAGGAGGGGCCAGTCTGGGTTGAGACAGTTTTTCCCTCTTGAGGCTCTAACATACAAGCAAGAGAGTATATCTGCCATGGCAAGTTTGGGTTCTGGTTTGTATTAGATGATCATGTTAAACCTTTTGAGAAGCTCCATCCAGCGCGCCTGGCGCCTGGATAGGTTGGCTTGTGTTTTGAAGTATATGAGGTATTTATAGTCTGTTAGGGCAGTAAACTCCTCTTGATGTTCCAGGTAGCAGCGCCACTTTACAAGACAGTGTACAATTTCCAATAGCTCCTTATTGTGGATGGGGTAGCAGTATTTGCTTTCTGTCTATTTGTGCAACTTATAGGCTACAGGTAGGAAGTTACCATTAGTGTTCTCGATCCACAGTACTCCCCCCAACAGACGCATCAGAGGCGTCTGTCTCCATTTGATAGTCTCTGTCTTGCTTAGGGTACTGTAGAATGGGGGAGGCTATAAGTTTTCCCTTTAAACGCGGGAAGCAAAGGTCATGTTGGGGGGGGGGGGGGTCCATATAAACTTGGATTTGGCGCCATTTATGGCCAATAGGGGTGCTGTAAAGACGCACCAGTTAGGGATAAATTGCCATACATGGGCAACCATTCCCAGGAATTTACAGAGTTTGGACTTGTCCTTGGGTGGTGGCATATTGCAGAAAGTCTGGATCTTTTGATTGAGAGGTTTGATGCTGTCTTTTGAAACCACTTGTCCCAGGAAGGGTAACTTTTTGCGGAAGAACTGTCACTTAGAGGGTTTGGCCAGCAATTTATGTTGTGCCAGGGTGGTAAAGACTGCCTCCAAATCCTTATGGTGTTGTTCCACCAAGGGGCTATAGACAATGATATTGTCTAAGTACACTGGTGTGTGCTTGCCAATGTGGGGGGCAAACACCTTGTTCATAAAGGTAACAAAGGTTAAAGGTGTGTTTGTCATCCCAAAGTTGAGCTCACACACTTGTATGACCCATACTTGGTGCAGAAGGCTGTCTTGGGCATGTCTTCCTCCTTGATACAGATCTAGTTGTAGCCTGCTGTCAGGTCAATCTTGGGGAAGATAATTGCCCTGCCCAAGGCGTCAAAGAGATTTTAAATGAGTGGGAATGGGTAACAATTCTTGATGGTAACTTTTTTTAGTGCTCTGTAGTCTGCAACAAGCCTAAGGGTTCTGTTTTTTTGTCACAAAGAATACAGCAGTACCAAAAGGAGACTGTGAGGGGCGGATAAGTCCTTTCTCCAATGCCTCTTTGAGGTAAGCGCTAAGTATGTTGCCCTCATTTGGGGTGAGGCGGTAGTTAGGTTGCGCCTTAGATACAGCCCCCTTAAGTTGGATGGAGTGCTGTATTTGTTTCTCTGGTGGTAAACCTGATAGAGCCTCTTTGAAAAATTCTGTATGGTGGACTAAAATTTTGAAATTCTAAGGCGTGGTGGTGTCTTGGTGGTCCTTAAAGTGTATGATCTTGTACTAGCAGGAGTCCCAGTCAATTGCCTTGAGGTTCTCCTTTTCATTGAGGTTTTCTGTAATGTGCACAAAGGCGTGGTTGTACAGGAGTTGGTCTACTGAGTCAGAGTAGATCTGTTTATTGACACCCCACGCTTGATAGTCACTACTGAGGTGACCCAGTTTATGTGGGGGTTGTTCTTTTGTAGCCAGTCTAGTCCAAGTACAATGTCAAATTTGGTGAAGTCAATGATGGGTCCCTGAATGATGAAGTGCAAGTTCTCTAGCGTAATGGAGAAGAGGGGAAGTTTCTCTTGTCACACCAATGTGATGTTTGTCAGCTAAAACCATGTTATTAATCCACAAAGAATTAGTGGTTAACTTGAACTTGTCTATAAAGTTGCTTTTTATGAGGGTTTTATTTGCGCCTGAGTCCAGGAGCACTGATTCAGTGTAGCTGCAAAAGCAGAAAGGATAGGACATCAGTTTATTGCTATGTCTGGCAATGATGTAAAGTACTGGATCTTCCAAAGGCACCTGAATCATTGGACACTGGTCCACATCCTTGGGCTGGTAATCATTGTTGGGCAAGTCAGGAGTTGTGCGGGGAGAGCTTGGCTTGCTTAGTGCTCTCCATGGACTTGTCCCTTGTCCTGATTGTCTTGTGTGGTGATGGCGCAGAAGTAGGTACAATTTGACTGTCTATTGCTCCCATAGCTGTGGCCATTTGAGCCAGAGGTTTTATGGTTTGAGTTATTGTTGTTATTGTTCTAAGGAGGCAGTTGATTGGAGTGTCCAGTTGGGTGAGAATCTTTGAGTCACTCTCTTTTTCCAGTTTGCGCCTTGTGGGGAGTGTTGGAAGTTTGTTCTGCTTTCTCTGCCTTGCAATACAGACTTTGCAAGTTGGTCACCTGGTCCAGCTTTAAATGTCTCATTACATGCAACTTGAGTGTGTTTTAGTACATGAGATGGGTAGCTGGAGTGTCAAAGGCCATATCTGAGGGGGCACATAGTCAAAGCCTTGCATGCTTGGGTGAGCTCCTTTACTGTACCTGTTTGGGTGAGATTCTTTACTTGGTGTATGATCATGAGTGTGGTGTCCTTCAGCACAAATCTTGCTAAGAAGTCCTGCTTGAAGGTGTACCAGTCCTTCTTGATGTGATCCTTGTGCCGCTTGTCACACCAGGTGCCTGTGTTGTGTGTAAGTTGGATAGAGATCTCTGCATCCAGAAGCATTGTGGGTATTCCATTTATGCCTATTTGCTCTGGTCAGATTGACTCCATGCTGTGACATTGTTGTCATTGGCTCCATCAAATGGTTCTAAGGAGGCACTTCAAAGTCTCTGAGCTACGTGAGCTGACATGATGCTTTCATCTGTTACAGTAGTTTTAAAAGCTATGGCAATAAGCAAAATGAACTCAGATTTTAAAAAAAACCAAGTTGCGTGTGATTCAGGATTCAAATAATTTAATATTGTCGGTTAATAAATGAAATTTCAAACCAAAAACGAAATTTCACTTGCCCATTATATGAAATTATATCAAACATCAAGTGGTGTAGTTCAACCCACAAACAAAATGAACTGACGCAACAAGTGAAATGGATGGATGCTATTCCAGAGTATATTATAATTCAATCAGGATTCATATGAGACACCAACAGAAGGACCAAAATGAAACAAAATCTGAGTAATCTAGAAGCAAGATCACACAAACACAAAACAAAATGAGCTCATACAAGATGTGCAGTATGAGCAGCCTAAAATAGAAAAATAACAGTATAACAGCCAATCAACAGCTATCCAATTTAGGACCAGAGGCATTTTATCCATTTTCATGGCTCCAGATTTGTATGAAAAGGTTTTGAGAACCTTCCAAATATGGACTTGAGATTACAATAAAAAAATTCATTAAATTTTAAAATTTCAACTTTTAGTGATTTTATCCTAGGTTTTTTTTCAATATGGTTTTTAACAGCAACATATTCAACAGCACTGGCAGCCAATCCAGCAGCAGCCAAGCCAGCTTCAATGGAGGCGAGGCTCAGGACATGGAGGCACCTGTTTACACCCAAGCCTTTGAGGCGGGTAACAAGGAAGATGACCTGTTACTGTTCCCCGACCCATATGGCTTTGACTTGTTTGAGAGTCACTTTGCGTCTAGTGCTGCCCCTTCTCCCACACCCACCCCTGCACAAGCTGCCCACCAACCAAACAATCAGGATGGCAACCTCAATTTGGAACAACTTCCCGCCATTGCCCAGCCTGCCCCTCCCTCAGCCAATCAGGCTTCAGCTCCCCCCGCCCAGCGCCCCAAACACAGAATTATCACTGCCCAAATTCTTCAAGAAACTGTGGCACTGAATCTACAGGGTCTGTCATGGGACCAGATTGCTGACCAATTGCAATTTACCCGAGCTACTGTCATGCGGGAATTCAACAGCATGATGAACAGGGGGAATTATATTGGATTGGGGCGGCCAAGAAGCCCAAGAAGGCCCAAGAGTCCCAGATAACTGAGGCCTACCCAATCATGCTTGACTTCCTCCAGCGGGACCCCAAGCTTCCCTTGACCCAGGTCCAGAAGCAACTTGCTCACCATGGCATTTGGGTGTCAGAGCGCATGGTGCAGCTCTGGATGTACGGGAAGGTGGCTTCTGTACAGGTTCTTACCAATTTTTCCGGCAACCAATGGGATGGCGCTGAGGATTCCCTGTATGATCTTGAGATTGAGGCAACCCTGGTCCAATGCCTGACAAGTCTGTCAGATGATGTCATTTTCATCTCCTACTACAAGTTATTAATGGTATTTGAAAATTTTGGTGAGATGGGAAAAGCTGCCACCAAGAACAGAAGGAAGAAGGTCAAAAAGGGGACGTTCATTGGTGCATTTCTGGCTGTGTTGGCCAAGGGTTTTGTCTATTATCAGACAAACCCTGATTTTTTTGATGGGTACTCATACAGCCACATCCTTGGTGGGTTGCTCAACTCCTGGGATGACTCAAATTCAAAGCATTGGGTTTTATTGAGCCACCAGATGGAGGGTAGCTCCACTGCCCTTGAGGCCATCCAGGGACGCGGGCACCAAGCCTCTGTGTACCCAGCTGGCCACGCCAACATCCATCTGGGTGATGTTGTCTTCTTTAACATTGGAGATACACTGCGGGAACACCGCCCTCAGGCTTTCAACAACCTCTATCTTGAGGTCCTTGACCACAATTATCTCTTTGGACACCAAATGGTGGCTGACTTGTTTGCGTAAATGGGTTTCCATGTGAACATGGGCAGCCAATCACGTAAGGATAAGCGCCTTCCACCTTGGGCCACTGCCACTTACCAGCCCATCCAGCCAATGACTAATGAGGAGTACAACAAGCAGTATATGGCGGCCATCACACGCAATCCTCCTGCCTCCACCCCTGCCATCAACACCCCTCACCCGCAAGCCCCACCCACCCAATCCCAGACCCACCAAGCCCGCTCAGAAGCGCATCCCTGATGTCAAACCCGTCACTCTTCCCCACCTCAATAAACCTCCTGTTGCTGAACATTTCTATTTATATTATCATTATTTTGAATTTCAATTGTTCAGGTTCTCTTTGTTTATAGTTGGGTTTATTTTTTATGTTAAGCTTTTTTCTATAAAATCATATATTTACTATGTTGTGTATTTAGATCCAGAAAATAGTTATTTTTAGTATCCAAACCCAGCTCCTTGTGAAAATATTAACAACAACTTGGTGATCAACTGAATTTGAATTAGAAAATTATAGTGTTAATTGTATTTAGATAAAGTTGTTACTGATCTGAATTCAAAACCTTAATGATAAACTTTAAGCCAATCAGGAGCCAAGTGATAAAGTGATTGTTGTGACATAAAGGGTCATTTAATAATTCTTTGATGCATGTGCGCTAATTCATATGATTGGCTGGTTGTTTTGCCATTGTACACCATTGCCGCTGTGGCAAGTTGTTGATGGACTAGTGCCCAATCAGCTACTTGATTAACACTAGTCCATCAACAACTTGCCACAGTGGCAATGGCGTACAATGGCAAAACATCCAGCCAATCATATTCATTAGCGCACATGCATCAAAGAATTATTGAATGACCCTTTATGTCACAACAATCACTTTATCACTTGGCTCCTGATTGGCTTAAAGTTTATCATTAAGGTTTTGAATTTGGATCAGTAACAACTTTATCTAAATACAATTAACACTATAATTTTCTAATTCTAATTCAGTTGATCACCAAGTTGTTTTTAATATTTTCACAAGGGGCTATGTCAAGAGCCAAAAATAATATGTTAACCAAGGAAACAATGCCAAACAAAGCAAACAACACATATTGAGATGTGTGTAAAACATATACAAAATGGGTAAAAAGATGGGATAATGTAGTAAATGGGAAAACAAAAAGGAATAAACAAAGAGGCAATTGTATCAAAACAATACATAATTTATTGGGGAAAGAGCTATAAAAACATAGGAAAAGGTTAGTAAAAAATTAATGAGCAAATTGGAAAACTTCTAAAAGACCTTGACTTGGCAATTGCCAAAATCAAAGAAATTGACTGCAAGGTCAAGGAAAAAGTGAAGTCTGCTGTCCTTGAAGGGGACAAAATCAAAAAGGTGTCCGCCAAGTCACTCATGACCAAAATACCAAACACCCCTGAGAAGACAATAGAGCGCCTACTCAATATTCAGAAGACAATGATTGAAGGCTTGCAATGCAAGTACTTTGCCCTCTATGTGCTGTCTGTCTGGACGGACAACCCTGAGATGTATGCACATCTCAAACCCGCCAAGAGGGCCCGCAAGGAAGACACTGAGATGCCTGCACAACTGCTTGCGCCAAGGATGGCAAAGCCTGCTGAAGCCGCCAGCAAAGAAGAAACCCAAGAAGGTAACCTAAGAAAATAAATTTAATAAAAATTCATAAATACTTACCTTTTTTTAGAAGATGTTGATGGCAAACTCCACCGGGTCCTGGTTCCTTTTGTTCCCCCACCTTCTACTCAAATTTTGCCACTCATGTGGCCAAGCAGCTTTTCCTGTCCCCCCTGTCTTGCAGGAGCTTGAAGATAGGATTCACGGTGCATTCCCAATGTCCAGGGAGGCATTAGCTGGGCTGACGCATGAAGAGGGGGCATCTTAGTGGGCAGTTACTGCCTACAAGGATGCTCAACTGGTCCGCCTGGACCTGGTTAACCTCAGTGGAGTTTACTGTGTAAACTCCATTGAGCTTGTTTGGGGCGTCCTGGCGACGCTCCTATTCAAAATATACCAGAGATGGGCCGGGCTCATGCGGCTGCTTGCTTATGCTTCCCAGTGGAGCATACCATCTCTTACTTGTTGGAGAACTTTGGGCGTGCAGTGGCAAAACTGGCTGTTGAAGACGCAACAGCTGTAAAGAAGTCAAAAATCCTCCTGGCGGACTTTGGGCTGGCCTGGAGTGCTGACAAGACGGGGGTCCCAGAAGCTATGGATCTTACCTTTGGCAAAACTAAACATGAGAAAAAATAAGTGCAGTATACAACAAACTGTGCAAGTTTACAGAAGCCTTTGCTGGGCAAAGGCTTCACCTTGTTGTTTACCTGGGGTTCCTATTCTACTTCAGAATGGGCGCCAGTGTAGAGGATCTAGACAGGGTCCTTCTTGGAATTGACAAGGCCCGGCTTGCACTTGATGGGAAGAAGGTCCCCCCAGATATGACTCAGTGGACCACGTTATCCAGGACGCCCTGGTCCTGGCTGGAATCTACGGGTTTGTGGCCCCACCTGAGAAGCTGCTGCTTCACTCCCACCTAACCATTCTGCCTTTCACCAGCAGGCGGGAGTATTTTAACCAGGGTGTATCCACTGTCCATGGTGTGGCGGTGAAGGTTGTGCACCACCTCCATTGCGGGGTGGGTACATACCGCTGAACCCATTATAGGTGCTCCTAATATATCCTCTATTCCAAGAAATATATTTATCCTTTAGATTATTTTTATTATAATTAATAATTTTATAAAATAATATTTTAGCAAACATTACTTACAAAATAAATTCCAGGGAAGGTTTTAATAAAAGCATATAATATATGTCAATAAAATTTACTTCTAATTTGTATGATTTACATTTTTTTAGTTTGCTTTTTATTTTTATTTGCAAAAAATGATATTGATGTGTTTGCGTAATCCATTATCAAGTGTTTGGGATACCCTTGGATGCAATAATAAAAATGATTATAATTAATAAATTACTAACCTTCATTGATGGTGCTGCTGAATGTGATTGCAGGCTTGGAAACATCTAAATATAAAATGTTAGTTAATGAATCTTGATTATTATTTTAGAGGATATATAAAAAAGTGGGATAAGCTAAGCCTTTAATTGATTGGCTGATTCATAAGGCATGCAGGGATAAACAAATCAGTGTGGCCATAGAATTTGGCCAGGGTCTCAGCTGGGAGGGTATGGATCCCTGCATGAAGCAAATCAAAAAGGTCCTCTGTCCCAGTTGGGGTTTCTTGCTTGACAACTTGCTTGAGCCACCCAAAGACTTCCTGGATGGGATTTAGGAAGGGCAAATAGGCAGGGAGGAAGAGAAGGCGCAAATTTGCTGTGGCCAATTGCTGGGGGCCCACTGCAGCACTGGTGTCAATCATTGGGAATTCCTCAAGAATATCTGCCACCTTGTGGAGGCCAACATTGTCCAGCACAATTACGTTGGTGAGACCCGGGCTTGTGCGCCTCAGGTGCTCCTGGACCAATCAGAGGAATGATAGGAAGGTCCAGCTATTGTGAGATCCCAATATCATTTGGTAGAGCTCAACCCCCTTTGGACCAAGGAGAGCCACCATCAAATAGGCTATGGCGCGGACTGCAGCATGCCATGCCACCCCGTCATTGGAGCCTCTGGGGACATACCCATACTCATTGCACATTGACGAGGAAAATGCTGATTTGTTGATGTAGTAAAATTTGACTGTACCCTTAGCTTTTAGGGCAGTGTACGCCTCCGCGTATTTTCTCCGGGTCTCAATATTGGCTGGGCTGTTCCGATTGTATGGGGATACCCCAAGTTTTTTCCAGGAAAATTGCATTCCCTTGACCAGATGGTAGTAAAAGGAAATTGAAGCCTCAACCCCAAAAGCAGACTTGACCATGGCCTGGATATTTGCCAGTTCAAGATGGCAGTCCTGGGTGATCCACTGGCAGATTGCCCATTTGTTCTCCTTTGTGAGCATGGTTGACACGCGCAAGGATTTCTCCGCGGCAAGGACTTGAACCGTGTTGAGGAACTTGTTGAAGGTCTTTGAGGCGTACTTGGGATCCACCCAACAATGGCTGCGGCCGCCTTGTAATTGCCTGATTCACGCATTAGATTAAGCAGGATGATGATTTTGATGTTGGGGATGCACATCTGAGCGGGCTTTTAGCGGTGGGGATTGATTCATTGGCATTGGGCAAGGCACAGGGCATAGGCACCTTGTTGTAGAAGGCTGCAACTTTCTTGCGTCCCTTTGTCCCTCATCAGTTTGAAAGAACTCAGGCTCCTTGTTGTCCTCCTGATTGCTATCACTGATGTATGGCTCATAGCTAGTATCAAGTACAGGCTTCACCTTCTCCAGCATGGCTGGTGGGACCAACTCTTGCCAGTACACAGCGTCAAACACATACAAAGTAAGTTCTACCTCCTTGTCTCTAACCGTTTTTGTGAAGGTAACCTTGGTGGGCTTCCGGGTCAGCTTTGGGACCCAAGGGTTTATGCTCCACACCCTAGCAGCTTGTGCTCCTTGAACCGGCTGTGTCAGTGCAGCGTCATTATGGAACTCTCCTCTTCTGCTTCCCTCCTGAGTAGGCACTTGTGTTGTACTGAGTCTATTCTTTGACCCGCAGGGGCAACCGCAACCACGGCACACAATGGGTGCATTAGTACTCTGGTGTTATGTTCCTTCCATTTTAAAATTTAATAAAATACTAAATAAATTTTAATTAAGTTACTCCCTAATTTTAATTTTTGCTTTTATCTGAATATGGATATTTAATTAATATTTTTCCCACCCAATATCCCAATTATAGATTTTTTATTTCTTAATTAGTTATTTCTGGTTTACAACGCCCATTTTTGAATACCCAAAATAATTTCCACCCATTTTCTCATATTTTTTGCCAAATTAAGCACCCAACAGAATATTTTTAAAATTTATGTTTCAGATCTTGTGTCTTATTTTAGATGCCTTGGTATCATTCTTGATTACAATCCATTGCACAAACTGTGTGAGTGATTTTGTTTATTTTTTGAGTTCCTATTGTGTTTTGGTTTTGGATTAAGTTTTGACGCACCATGTGTGGGTGTATTTTGTCACCAATTCACATAGTAAACATATGTACACCAAAAGCCAACTCACACCATTTTGTTTGTGAATCCATGTATTTTGGATTGCATTTTGAATGGTTTTGTTTTGCGTGTGAGTCCTTCTTTGCTGTGTTGACCCATTTTGCCTATTAACGCCAAAAATCCCTGTTAACAGAGTGTATATTTTAACCTGCTAGTTGGATTTGTTTAAATCTGAAATGATTTTGTTTAAATCTGAGTTATATTTGCTTGTTGCCATAGCTTTTAAAACTACTGCACTAAAGTGGCAGTGGTAGGTGCTAGGAAGAAACCTTGTGCTGACAAGGCGTTGAAGGCAGAGAGTGGGGTTACCATGTTCTGGTACAGCACAAATCCACCAGGTATTTTGGTACCAGGTGTGTATGGCGCCCAGTAAAGTAGGAGGTCAGACATGATTATATTGAAGATTTGTTGACCTCTGCAAGTACAGGCAACAGGCATAATTTTGAGGGATAAAGTAAGATGAAAAACTTACTTCTGCTACCAATGTTGTAAATGTGCTGTTTTAACAGAGTTACAAAGGGAAAAATATTTAGAAACTAGATAATATTCTTTATTAGGAGATAAGTATTATATAGTCATTATGAATCTTGGATAACAGGAACATGATTGTGTTGATCACTCAGTTGGATGATGAAGGGGGTGGCTTGATCCTGATAATGAGTCAAGCGCCAAATCAAGGTATCCACTGTAAGGGATCATCATCCGCTCATGTTGTTGGATTTGGAAATTTGAGTTGATTTCCTAGTTTGTATCCAATTCACTGGGAAGTCAGTTTTGGGTCACAAACCTGCTTAATTGGAACCTTGCTGGCAGGTCAAGTCTGCTGTTTTGACAGACTTGATAGTCCTAACACAAAAACGCCATCTTGAAATAAATTTGAAATGGTATTTTTGAGATGACTTGTTGCACCTATGCTACCCTGGTAAATGATGTTTCAGCAGTAATGGAGTTGTTTAAAAATTGTGTAAATTAATTTCTTATGTATTCAACATAAGCTAAATTTAAAATAGTTAAGAGTTAGATTTTAAAAATGGTGCTTTAGTTCCCAAAAATAAAGCAGATTCATTCATACAGTATAAAAGTGTCTAAAAGAAAAATATAACTACATAGAATTTCTTAAATTTTAAAAATGAAATCACTTTAATAAGCCTGAAAATAAAAACTTATTATCTCTACCTTTTAAATCATTAATTTATCTGTAATCCATAAATAAAATTTAATCTCCGTAAACAATATTGCAATTTATTTTAAAAATATTCTAAATCATGTTTTAAATGTACTGTATTAGCAGAGTTACAAGGGGAAATTATTTGGAAACTAGATAATGTCTTTATTGGCTTATTGGATCTTATAGACTGTGCTAAACTTTTAAGAGGAACAAGATTCTGTCAATCAATTAATTGGATTGGTCAGGGGGTGACTTGAGCTTGGTAAGGAATTAAGTGCCAAGTTGGGCTGCAAATAGGATGAGGCCACCATTAGTTCTTGTTCCTTGTTTTGGTAATTCAAGTTGACTTCTGCATTTGGCTTCAAGTGACAGGAAAGTTGATTTGAGTAGCAAAGGATCTCTTGTGCAGAACTTTGCCAGGGTTAACCCTGCTGTTTGAAAATACTGTTCTGTATAAGCTTTAATCAAATTAAAAGTGTATAGCCTTTCTTTTAGCAGTACTCTGTTACCATCTTAAATTGAATGTATTTAAAGTTAGTTTAACTTTAGGCTTTTTAGAAAAGCTTTTGCCCATCATGGTGTGCTGAGCACCTGATCTAAACAAAATTTGCAGGTGTGGGGCTTTTAAGTTCATGATAGCTAAGGATTTGTGAGAGATCCTTTACTTTTAAGCCCATCTAGATGGCATTGAAGGAAAGCTGTGGGGTGTGCAAAACATCATCAGTACTGGGGAAAGTTTGCATTGTATCCAGATGAGGGGACACATGGGCGCTTTAGCCTGTTCTCCTTTTACTTTTCCCTGATCCTCAATGTCAGGTTCTTCAGTGCTTGGGAAGCAGTTTCAGGGTAATAGTGGGTGGCAGTATTGAACTATTGATTTCTACACTGCCCTCTTTATTAGGATGGGAGCAGCTGTTATTGCTATTGCTGTTATTGCGTTTATTGCCATTGCTAAATCTGCAGTTAGAGTTTTTGATCCATTGGTGTTACTGCTACTGTTGAGCTTACACTTGTTGTTGTTATTTTCTATGTGTGCTGATTTCATGTAGACATCTTTTTTAGTCAATTTGGCCTCAGCAATGAGTGCTGGAATGGAGGTATTTCCCTAAGTGTGGATTAGTGCAGCAAAGGAAGATTTTATAAAACTAATGAAGGTTGCACAGGCATGTACGTTTTCAGCCTGTACTGGTGTTTGAATTTTGTGTCTGATCTCTTTAAATATATTGGTTTATGCAGAAACTGTTGTCTTTTGAAGGAGTTTGTTGATTTAGATTACTTTAAATCAGAACCTAAACATAAAAATGCGGGATTGTCAAATCCTTGGTCCAAATTTTGAATCATGTTTGTGGGATAGCCTTTTTTAATTAAATTGATTTTTTTGAGTATTTATTTGAATTTTTAAAAATGCGGGAACTCATAGGCATTTTGCAAAATTTAAGTTGAACTGTATATTTTCAATGGACAAAATGAATTAACTGGAATCATATTTGAAGCATTAAAATCCATCAATAATTTTCATTAAGTTTACTATGTTTTTTTGAATTACAGGATTGTCAAATCCATGAACCAAATTTAAAATCACTTTCGAATGCCAATATTAAACTCAAATATTAATTGCAGAAACTGGAATCCAAATTTAATGTAAATTAAGCACACTAGGAAACACCAACCCAAATTGAGAAGATCCACCATAACTAAAATCAAACTAAAAATTCAATCTCAATAACCATGTTTAGACATAAAAAATGATTCAACTTTAAAATTATCCAAACCTAGAAATTATACAATATTATACACTTCAAATCACGGATATAGAAATTCTGTTACTATTCAAGGCTAAACCAATAGAAAACAACTATCCACAACTATACTTAAAATCTAAATAAAAGAATGCTTAATCTAATATATATATTTTATTTTATTTTTATGGACAGAAAATCAGATTCCCAACCAGCTCTTGCACCAGCCTGCAGGGCAGCCTGTCCACAGGGGCGTCCCAGAGAGTCCAAGAATAGACCTAGAACACAACTCAAGGGGAGTAATGCCAACACACAAGCCTACAAGGTGTTAGCGCCAGTCAACCACCTCCTGCATCACAATCCAGAGATACCATCTTGAATCCCAGGCAGAAGACACTCTCAAGGCCTGCCACAAAAGTCTCCTACACCAGGGTCACCGGGAACACTGAGGTTACTTACACCTACACTGTATACCCAGTTGTCACCCGGCCCTGCACTCTTGACCCAAGAGTTGCCACTTCCTGCCCCCACGTCTTAGACACCTCCCATGAGCCACTGGCCACAACTGAGGAGCCATCTGTGCCTGTGATGTATTCCATCATTGACAGCACCACCACAAGAAAGAGTGATCCCACCTTCTACACAAAGGTCCCTTTCCTGTGTGTTGAGCCTGATAGCCAGGATGCCACAGTACCTGCCAAGTGCCAGCGTCAATTGACAGATAGTGAGTGTGAAGCTCTCCTCAACTGCTTGAACAGAGGAATGACAGCTTGGGATATTGCGTCCTGATGTGGTGTCATAGCCAGATATATTAGCAACACCAACAAAAAATATGGCAACACTGGGCAAATTGTCAAATATGTCAAGGCTAAGCAGCAGCCAAAACTACTTAAACCCATGTACATCAATACAATCAAGCAGTGGGTATCCAAGGGTTGTCACCTGGACTCACTTGCTGTCCAATAAATGCTTGCCACAGAGTTTGGGCTTTCTGTTTCTAAAACCCTTGTATACAAAACAATGGTTGATTTGGGCTTCTTGTGGAAGGTGCTCAGAGTTTCTCCATACAATAGGAACAGTGAAAAGACCATCAAGGATCAACACATTTATGCTGAGACATATCTGGCACTAAAGGAGACTGGGAATGTCCAGTTCTTCTATATCAACGAATTGTTGTTTTCCTCCTCACTCAGGTCTAGGCATGGGTGGATTGAGAAGGGGTCCAAGGACAGTATAGCCCATTGTGCAGCTGTCTGTTCCCAGACCTAATCCATGGTTGCGCTTCTTGGTCCTTTCGGGTTGGACCAATACCAAATGATCAAGGGTTCCCATAACAGCGGGACTTTTCTTGATTTTCTCCGAGTTGTCAAGGAGTACCTTTGGATAAATTACAGCGGCACAACCAACGTTGTTGTGCTTGATAATGTTGGGCTCCACAAAGTGGATCTGGTTGTGTCCAAGTCCCGCCAATTGATAAAAATAGCCATTTTGCCAGCCACCGCCTTGCAGACTGCCCAATGAGACTCCTCTTCCTCCCCCCATATTCCCCATTTCTTAACCCAATTGAGGAGGTCTTTGGGTGGATCAAGAATAAGGTGAAACAAGGCCTTCCTCAGGACACTGAGGACCTATTCAATATTCTTGAGGTCAGCCAATTTGTGATGCCACCTGATGTGGTGGCAGCTTTTTACAAGCACTCAGAATCCTTCCTCCCCAAAGCCCTTACCTCTGAGCCAATCAGATAAATGGGCGCTCTAGGTTTAATTTGTTTTTATTGTTTATATTTTGTTTTTTTAGTACTCAAAAATTATTATTTATATATAATGACGTGATGTTGAATTGTATCATAGACATATAAGAATTAGTAAAAAATATAACTTAAATTATTATTCTAGATATAGAGATATGTATTTTTTATTATAATCCATCAAATAGTGTATTGACTGTAGAGCTAACAAATAAATAAATTAAATAAGATACAAATAGATTAATTTTATTTAAATAATTGTGAACCCTTTTTAGTACAGTAGCTTTTTTAAGGCACAAATTGGACCTTGCAAGTTGTCACCTGATCTTATTGATTTAATGTCATTATAGCCATACAACACAAAAACCAATGATTTTCATGTATATCTTACTAATTAGTACTTATGATGTGGGTTTAAGCATAGCAAATTTATTTAAAAAATCTTATTGAAAGGAAAAAGTAATTCAAGTTCTAAACAATCACTTGTTTAAAACATAAGTGGAGCAGGTAATTCAATGTGGATAAATAGAGCTCTTGTTGTTTAACTATGTAATATATGAATCTATACTTGACAATCAACTAAATAAACAAATTTATAAATCATATTTTACTTTTAAACAAGTTCAATTTATTATAACTACTCCATTATTATATACTACCTAATTATATATTACTATTATAATTTGAAAATTAAATCAAAAATTAAAAATTTCAATTAAAATTAAAGTGCAAGAGAATATTGTTTATTAAGGGGATGCAAATTGCAAGGGGTATGTGATTATTCCGGGGAATTGTACCCCAAAATTAAAATTTCTGCTATCATGTTCAATTGGGACCATGTACTCTTCTGTACTTGGTGGACAACTCTGGCGCCAATTGCTAGAGGAATGGCGCTCAGCACCCTGGTGGTTGCAGAGCGCTTTATAAAAGGCAACTGGGAAAGCAAATTGATGAGCAGGTTCTTCTCTGGAGGTACATAATCTCCATATAGCAATGCAAGAGCAAAACAGCTGAACAGGACGTGCTCAACTGTCCTGTACCCCTGTGGTGTCTTCTGTTTCTCAAGTGCCAGTTGTCACAAATCTATCTGAAAGAGGGACATCTTCAACTTTTTTAATGTTTGTTTTCATTATGCAGTGCAAAATCATCCCGAGGTAAATTGCAACTTGAATCCTTTGAAAGGTATAAATTTCCAAAATCATACAAAATTTCTTGTATATTTGGACTAATCTATTGATATAGGATGTGTTGGATAAATTCAATATGGTGTTGGGGGCGCCTGGCTTGTATCTGCCCCCATGCTTTGGTGAACAAAGTTAGTAAAGGCTTGAATTTATTCACAAGGATTGTGTCCCCAACTTTATTTGATAATGCTTTGAAATATTCATTGAAAATTTCAGCTTTAATAAATTCAGTTACTATTTGAAAGTCTGTTTTCTTGATATTTTTTCATATTCATTTATACTTGAAAACAGGAATATTTCACAACATTCATATATGTATCCATCAAAATTCATTTTGATATTCACTTGAATTTCATTAATTTATTTGAAGTTGAATATTCTGCCTAAATTGTAGGCTTCCCTGACCCACAGCAAGCACCCTGCAGGTGGCAGATATCCCTTATTTGCAATTTTTTCATGTTTATTTGATGTTTGATTGATTTCATTCTGATTTCTTTGAATTACAGGGGCTACCAATGATTGGTAACCCCCATATACACTGCAGGGAGTGTGGGCCGCCAATTCAACAACCTCACCCCCATTCCTTGACGTGACTAAAGTAAATGTAAGTAAAAAATAAATGAACTTACTATTTGTTCCCCTGCACCCCCCTCAGCCACAGGCGCTGCTTTGGCATACTTCATGAGTGTTGGCTTCTCTTCATTTTTTTCCCCTTGATTTGATCTTCCTTATTTTCCGGCAACTTGTGCTCACTCTTGATTTCCTTTTTTTGATAAATTTTTATTATTTCTTGAAGCGCTTCTGCTTCTTGAGTGTTCTTCATTTCCTTCATTTTTAGCTGTTTACATTTGAATATTCTCATTTCCTTCATTATGATTCACTTATTTTCATTATGTTTGTTTCTATTCATTTCCTTTGAAGACTCATTTCCTTCAATCAATTTGAGTTTTTGATTATTCATTCTATTATTTTTTGCAAACTACCATGATTTATAACTTTTATTGCTAAAATTCAAATGTTTGAAAATTTCTGCTTGTAAATTTAAAATATTTTCCTTGTGTTTCTCTTTGATAATGGTTCCCAGACAGCAACTGTGGTAAAATTGACTCCCTGGTGCTTGACACTATAGTAAAGTGAGAATCCAGCTTTTTCCCTGATTGACAACTGAAAATTGACACTTTTTAATTAACAGATCTTGATGTTCTGAAAACTTTTAATATAAAAATTAAGCTATACAGCTATGGTATACTAAGGTCACTAGAGAGAGCTCAAAAATGCAATAAAAATAGTACCTTAATTAATAAAAAAGGAGAAATAAGCAACTATTTCTCATTTTACTATGTAATTTACACTCTTCATTATAAAGATATTTTTGATTAAATTAAAAAATTAAAATTATAATAAAAAATAAACACAAACACAACAATAAAGTTTACGCAAAATATGAAGAAATAATAATATTTATTTGATATAGTTCATATAAGCATAACTATGAATATCATATGTTTTATTAGGAAATTAACAAAATTAAGATATTTCATTCACTTTCAACTATAACTATTCATCTCAAACTTACCATATATACATAAAAAAATCAGTAATATCTAATTAAATCAAAAAATAGAAAAATTAAAACTAAAAACTAATTGATCAAAACTAAAAAGTAAAATTAAAGTTAAAAAAGTTAAAACCATAAAAGCAAGCAAGCAAGTTTACTCTTCACCCTTCTTCCCCTTTTTTATTTTAGCCCCTTCCAGAAGGGCAGTGGCAATAAGCTCAAGCTGCTGCTTAAGCTCAGAGGCCTTGTATCTGTGTTTAGCTGCACCCTGGATGGCCTTGGTGAAGAGGGTGGAGCAGGGTGTAGGCTTGGTGGAGGGGATGTGGTTAGCCAAGTCACACAGCTTGGAGATGGTTTTCTCCTGCTTGTGCTGAAGAAGGGAGAAGAACTTGTTAAACTTTGGGTGAAGCCCAAAGTTGGCCTTGAGATGCTTGTGATAAGCCTCTAGCGCCAAAGTGGTCTTGAGCTCACCATTCACTGCTGCCCGGTACACATTCCAGCTGACCTTGGCTTGCCTCTGCATGACAACCTTCCCAATCCACTGGGGCTCAAAGTACTCAAGGAAAGGCTTGAGCTCCAGATGCTTTGCTATGTAAGGATTCTTTGAGAGAACCTCAAACCCCTGCACAGTGTGCTCTGGCTTTAAAAAAGCCAAGGCACTGAATTGTGCCAGCATAAATATGCAGGTTTCTGAAGTGTCACTCTGGCTCAACCTACTAATCTCGGCATGGGCCTGCACATTCCAAGCAACTGCTTGGCGGTAGTGGAAGTGGCACCCTTGCATCTTCCTGCTAAACATCTGCTTGAATTCATTGAACTGAGCAGGCTCAAAGTCCATAATTCATATGGCAGCCAAGAGCTCTCAGCCTTACCTTTTCCTCCAAGTCCAGTGTGGCCTGGTCTTTGCCAGAGGCAGGAGGGTTGGCGCAGGTATAGGGGGGGGTCTTCTTGGCATTGTTATTGTCAGGAAGGAGGGAAGTGCTTGGCGGAGGATGGTAAAAGCACAGGTGTAAATAGCCTTGGTGGCTCCAGGAAGAAGAAAGAACACAAGTGGAATCACCCGGATGTCAATCTGGGCATGGATCATCCAGAGCTACTTAAAAATCCAGGGGCAAGTGGCAAAGGTACCATCAAATATCCAGGTTGAAGCCCTTTTTAACTCCAGCAGGTTCTGCTGAGTTGCTTAGCAGATTATCCTGTCTTTGATGGCGGGCCCATTGTCATGAAGAAGGAAGCGCTCCCCACTTAGAAGCTGCTTGAGCTCGTAGTGAGTGTAAGCTCTGATAAGATGTCCAAGACCTTGGGGGGAGGGGGATTGGTGGTGATCTGCTTATTGCTGATGAATTTTACCAACTGCTCCTGGGTTGGTACCAACTTAATATTGCTGGGTTTTAAATGCTGCAGGGCCTTTATGGCCAGATCAGATGCCCAGAGGTGAGAGGATGTTGGGATTGTCTGGACAAGGTACCACTTTAGCATCTGGGTTAGAAGATGATTGGGGGCTCACAAGAGTGCTCCCCCTTCTTGGCAGTTACTTGCCCCAGCCCTTGGTGTTTATCCAGGCTCCACAAGTCTTATCTTCACAGAAAAAGTGCTTGCTTTTACTATGGCGTTTTTGGTCATTACAGTTAAAGATGTAATTGTCAGCAACATATCCAGGGCCGCCCTTTACTGACATAATTGGGAAGTACCAGGGGAAGTGCTTGGGTAATTTGAACTCTCTGTCCACATTGCAGATTTTTTGGATGGCCAGTGGATCCCAAACCACAAGACCAGAAGCTTTGAACTTCTTGGAGTATTCCTCAGGCTCATCTTGGGGGTCAGATGAGGGAGGGGAAAGAGCCATCAGGAGGGGGAGGGAAAGGGTTCTTTGAGGCCTGCTTGAATGCCTCATTTTTCTTACCAGAAGAAGAGGTGGGCTCCTTGCAGCCTTTGGCTTCTTGGTATGGCGCTCCTTAGTGGGCTCAGAGTCAGCCTCTGACTTGTAAAATGAGTGATCAGTGAGAAAGTCATCACTTTTATTTGAGGACTTGGAGGGGAAGTTGAAGATGAGGGTGGAGGGGGGAGGAGTGAGAGGAGATGGAGTTGGAGACTTTTACTTTGCAGGCTTCTTGACACACTTGGGGGTGGAGGCAGTTTCTTTTGAGCCCTTTGAGGCTTAGCACTTGGTAGGCTTGTTGGATTTAGAGGATCTTGGCTAAAGAAAAGGTTTAGCTTTGAAAATAAAACAGCATGAAAGATATAAAACACAAAGAGGTAAAGAAAAGCAAGAGTTAAATAAAAAAATATGCAAATAAAGTTTTATTTATCAAGAAAAAAACATAACAAAGTAAATAAAAGCAATATAGAAATTCAAAGTATAGATATAAAGGTTAAAACATAGAAAATAAGTGAATTTATGATGAAGTATCAAAGATGTTAGGTTCAGCATAACATCTTAGTGCTAAATCAATGTAAAAGTATAATTAAAAATAAAAAAAGTATATAAAAATTATATGGAGAGTAGCAGGAAGAGTAGTAGATTATAATTGCAAAAAAATTATTGTGTGGAATTTTTTTATTGGGAGTTGAAAATTCAAAACATAATAAATTGTTGAGTTCAGCACTTTCAATCAGCTGGGAAAAGCTGAATTCTCACTGTCAAGTATGCCAGAGTTGAGCATAAAAGGCAAATTTAATATGTTTTTTACATATAAAACTTGCTTAAATTTAAAACAGGTTCAAAAGTTAACCCAAAATCAAGGCAATTTCATATGCTCAAAATAAAAAATACAACATAAGTTAAAAGTAAATGAGTAGGAAGGTGCTTATTAGTGATTAAGGTATGCTGTTTGGAGCTGGGAGTGAATTATTTACCATAGTGTTGGTTAAAACTTTAAGAAGCTCTCTGTACTAATCTCCAAGGTAAAGTGTCAAGTGGAGGAGTGTCAAGTGGCACTCATAGTGCATCACTTATTAATTTAGCCTTAATTTCAAGCCTTTTATTAGCTAAATCCTAAACCAATTGTGTGGCAAGCAAATAGAGTCAAACAAAGAAGGAGTTGAGTTTCTGTTTTTTATAAATTACATATTAAATCTCTTAATAAATTGGGCTTAATTTATGTGGCACCACTTAATCCACAAACCTGGGAATGGCATAATGTAAAACAAGTGGGGTATTTGATTAATGTCTATACAACTAAATCTAGTATAATGGTGCTTGGGAGCCTAATCAATGACTATGTACACTAATAATAAAAATATAATAGTAAATACCAAATTTTATATAGGCACATATGTGTTTTATTAACAAAATTATGGATTTGGCTTAAAAAGTGTCAAACTGACCACTTTTTGTTTTAGAGTGTCAAACACAAGTTTTTTCATTTCTATCAGTAAATTTTAATAAATTGCCCCTTAGATTGGTATTTTAGCTAACCAAATTATTAAATAGAGTTGAATTCAAGTAAATTTAAACTTGGTTTTTGGTTTTGAACCCCTAAATTACTAGTAAAAATTAGCTTAAAATCATTTAAGCCAAAAATACTTATAGATTCACATATGTGGCACTCAACTCCCTGGTACTTGACAAAGTGTTGAGTTCCAGGGAGTCAATCATCAGGGAGTCAAACTTACCACAGTTGCCTCCCAGACTATTATTTGCATTTTCATTTTTCTGGACCAAAGCCCTTCCTTTATGTTGCATTATTGAATGGATCAGCCAAAACATAGCCCATTTATGTTAAGGGCAATAAAAAAATTGCCCACTTGTTTTGCCATGTTTGCTATTCTGTTCCTGTAAACTCATTTAATTGCGCCTAAAAAGCGCTATTTGAATCAAGGGCTTATTGTGCATAGAGCTCAGTCTTTACTTCCACAACTAATAATAGAATTAAAGCATTTAAGAGCCACTTTCCTCCATTTGGCAAGGTGCATGAAACTGGTTGTTTTCTTGCCCAGGCACTTTCCAATGCCAATTCTCCACTGCCTCCATATGGCAAGTCCTTCTTTTGGTGCCTCTTTCCTTTGGCAATAATCCCCCACCCCCACTATTTAACCTTCTAACATATCAAATGAAGAACCAGTTTTGTCTTATTATATTATTATATTCTTTTTCCCTACCCAGGCTGTCACTATATCACAACAGGTATAGTATTAAGATAAAGAAGTAGTAGAATAACTATATGTAGAAATCAGCACCCAGGCTGCATATTTTACAATGTTGGTGCTCATGGCTTCTAAAAACCACAGCTTCCTCTCTTCCTACCCCTGTGGCCCTGTTTTTATGAAGGGAGAGATGTCCTTGCCTATACCTGAGGCTCCTTCTGCCCAACCCACTCCAGTATCAACCTTCAATTCTTCTGGCTCTCTATCTGGTAGACTCTATGGCTCTTCCTATGGTCAACCAGGACTAAGCCAGTGGTTTCCTAACTGCCAACAACTTTCAGAAGTTGCCAGCTCCCATTCAAGCATTATCTCCTGGATGAACTCCATTGAAGAAGCCCTTAACTCTTTGATACCAATTCAGCCTGACCCCATGGCTGAAGCAACTGGCATGGACCGCGCCTCCTGCTCCTTGGAGCCTGCCTTGGTGAAGGAAGTATGCTGTCAATATTCTCCTTCTTCTTCTGATTGTTCTCCTGATGGAATATTCCTTAATTCTGGCACCCTCTAAACTGGTAGCTGCTCTGGACCCCAGAACCTTGCTCAAAATATATCAGAAGCTGTTCACTCCCACTCTGTAATGGCTCTATGGATGAGCAAGATAGAACATGTCCTTTCTTCCTTGGTACCCACCAAGATTAAGCAGCATGATGCCCTGGAGTTCTCTGATCATCAACAGAAAACTCCTAAGCCAGAAGACATCTTTAACAGCTGCACCATGGAATTCTCTGCTCTTCAGGATACTATAAAGGCTCAATAGAGATGAATGGGTTTTCTGGAAGAGGAGTTAGTTCTGGCCTTTCAGGAAAAGAAAGAGTGTCTAGATGAGTTGGATGCTCAATGTGCTCTCCTTGACTCCCTTAATGACCAACTAAGCAAGCACCTTGAAGATGCCTCAGCAAT
Source organism: Entomophthora muscae (assembly GCA_014839935.2). Lineage (NCBI taxonomy): Eukaryota > Fungi > Entomophthoromycota > Entomophthoromycetes > Entomophthorales > Entomophthoraceae > Entomophthora > Entomophthora muscae. The sequence continues at coordinate 101,879 of QTSX02003695.1, forward strand.
TAGTACCCTGAGACTCTAATGGGATTACATGGGAATGCTAAAGCTGATAGTTCTCCCTCATAAGATCCATACTCCATTGCCTCTTCCTGACTCCCACCACTGTCACAGAAGCAATGAAGATGTGTCTCCTTCATTACACCTTCAGCAGGTACCCTGGAGTTTCCCTGGGAACCTGATAGCAATCCTTCCATCACTCCTGATGATTCTGCAGCAACTAAACCTCAGGTTAATTAGAGCAAGGAAGAATTCACTGATGATTCTGGCATTGTGGAGTTTAATGAGGATCACTCAAAAACTACTAAGCAGCCAGGGGAAGGAGAAATCCTTGGCTGCATTTGTGGTTTTACCTCCCTCCTCTCCCCCCTGACAAGCCTTTGCCTGACCCTGGAACTTGTTGTTCCTTTACAATAGAGCCTTCTGATGCCCCTCCCCTGGTTTCCTTTGCCTCTCAATCAGAAACATTGGATTCTTGCGCTGTGAGAGTGCAAGAAGAAATTTACTACTGGGTCCCCACTGCCAAGTTCTTCTTGGGCATGGACCTAATACCTGTCTACTGGCAGATTAATTTCCCTCCAGTTGGCCCAGAGAAGAGTGTCATCCTTACCAACTAAAGGCTGTTCTAACCTACCAGGATGCCTCAGGGTCTCTCAGGTTCCCTATTCACCTTCCAACAAGCTATGGACTCTGTGTTGGGGGACCTCAGGCCCTCATGTGCCTTGGTCTATCTGGATGATATTAACGTCTTCTCTTGCACCTATAACAAACACCTAGTGCCCCTGAAAAGTGTTCAAACGTCTTCTGGCTGCTATACTTAAGCTAAAGCCAAGGAAATGCAACTTCTTCAATGAGCACTTGGAGCTCCTTGGGTTCATCATCAGTTGTGATGGACCCCGTCATGTACCTCTCAAGGTAGAGGCCATTAAGAAGATGCAGGTGCCTGTAAGCAAGAGGGGATCTAGGTCTTACTGGGGTTGGTTGTCTAATATTGCCAATTTATCCTTAACTTTGCTTCCCTGGGCAATACACTGTTACAACTCCATTGAGCTAATGTGGACTTCTTCTGGGGCCTGGCTTGCAAGACAGCAAATGCTGGTCTCAAGAGACTACTGACTGCAGCCCCAGTACTATATTACCCTGAATTTACCAAGCTGTTTGTGGTTCATACAGACGCTATCCTGACTGCTATTGGGGATGTTCTCTCCCAACTTGACTCTGAAGGACTCAAACATCCTGTTGGATACTGCTTGCGCACACTCAATGTTCATGAGAAAAACTACATTGTCACCAAATGAGAGTGTCTGGTTGTAATATACTCCTACCAGCAGTTCAGAGTGTATCTCCATGGGTTACACTTCACTGTGGTAACAGACCATGCCTCCCTGCAATGGCTGAAGACCCTCAAGGATCCTGAAGGGTGTCTGGCACCTTGGGCCAGTAAGCTCCAGGCCTACAACTACAAAATCATTCATAAAGCTGGAGCTGTCTACCAGAATTCTGACTGTCTCTCCCGCCTTCCTACTGTTGCCTTAGTATCCTCCATGGCTGACATTCTCTATGATAAGCTTATGGAGGATCCTTCTTTGTGGGGGGAGGAGCCAGTAAAGATGTAGAGGGCTCTCAAGAAGTTAGCTGTTAACACCAAGGTCCCTAAGGGACAGCTCCTGGAGCTTTGTGGAGACTCTTGGCTACTGTACATACGCCCATCCCTACGCATGGACTCAGTGGTGGCCGCTCACAAGACTACTGTGACCGTACAACAGTCACTATTGAGTATTTAGCCAAATAAATGCTCTTAAATATAAAGTTATCTCTGTTTTTCTGATTATTGCATGTAGATAGGTTGGATTGGAAGTCTTAAGGTCAAGATTCCTGAAAACTGGATATCTAGGTTCAATAAAAGAAAAGAAGGCAAGATTGGCCGAGTCAATCTGGGAGACTGGGTGACTCAAAAACGGCTTAATTAATTGGGAAGATTAATTAATAAATACACAGGAATATAATTAATGAGGATTTAATTATATTGATTAAATCAACTTAACTGTGTCAAGAAGTTTGGTTAAGGTCAACCATAAGTAAACCCCAGAATTTTGGTCTAAAAGCACTGCTTTGGCAAATTAATTGGGTTAGAAGCGCCGCCGCACCGCCTAATTGATTTGAAAAGCGCCAAGGTGCCGCCTAGCATATTTTTTTAGGCGCTGGGGCGCCGCCTGGGGAAATTGCTGGGCGCTGCAGTGGCTCCTGGTTCAAGTTTCAAAGCATTTTAATGGGTTTTAAGGTGAAAACCATTAAATGCAACAATAACTAAATAAAGACAAGGATGCCTAGGAATTCAGGTTTGATCAGCTGGTTCCCAGTTGGAACATCAATAGCTGATTGTTGGGATTTTTAATCCACAGGGTTTTGGCGCCGGGAGCTGAGGAAGCTCCATGCTGAGTTGATACATTGGGATGAATGGAATCAGGTGACTTCTTCCCATTGTAGGTTGATTCTCATTGATTGAGAAATATTGGTGATCTTTTATGTAAAGATCTAGGTTTGGATGCCTCAAATGTCATAGACCACATGAGATGAATCATAGGTTGATTCAGGAACTAGAGGGGTTTTCAGCCAAATATGTCCTGAATGGTATATAAGCAAAAACAGCTAAACTTTAATAAAGATATATTGTTGATTTTGATGCTTTCCCCTCAAATACCTTTTAAATTATTATGTCTTCTTTGTTAAATTTTTAAAGGGCCAAATTTGGAGTACTTTGTGTGAAAACTGCTGCTGCCAGGAAAGAGGTTCCCACAAGTTTGTTGGAAGAAGCTTGGGCAAGCTTGGAGGTCACCAAGACTGTGCCTGAGGAGTCCTTGGTGGAAGTAAAGGCTACGTTCAAAGAGTTATACTCCAATTACTTTACAAAAGAAGGGGCTCCTGCCCAAGGAAACCAAATCTATGTGTGGGGTTCCTGGAACCTGTTAGTAGGATGTGAGGAAATCTTACAGCAAGTGAAAGCAAAGGCAAATTGTGAAATTGAGGCTTTAAGGGCAAGAGAGGAAAAGAGTGTTGAGATCATGGCCCGTTGGCAGGATGATAACAAAGCGTTGTCCCATAAAATTGCCTCCATGGAGACAAAGCTCCTCAAAGCTTTGTCAAAGGAAGGTAATGGCAATAAGAGTCAAGGGCAGAATAATGGTGGGATGGACTGGTTGGACCTGGATCCGCCACAACTACTGGTTATGGTGATATACAGAAGATGTTAGCCCTGATATAACAGCTCTGCTTCTGGGAAGGAATGCACACTGATGTAGTAGATACACTAGCCACCTTTCATGACTTCAACATTGAGAGACCTAAGGTGGCCAAGTTCCAACACAGACTTGTACGCCCTGGGTATGCTTTCCACACAGTAGCCATTGACGTAGTGAGCCCCTTGCCAGTTATCAACAGCTGCAACAAGCTTATCATTGTGGCTGTTAATCATCTGACTAAATGGTTAGAGGCCAAGATAATTCTCAATCAATCTGCACTGGTTGCAGCTATGTTCATCCTGGAAAACATTGTATACAAGCATGGTTGCCCCCAGATTCTTCTGACAGACAATGGTACCAATTTCCCCAGTCACATTATCTCCCTCCTCAACCAACTGATGGGAATCTGTGGGACGCTATCCACCCCTTATCACCCACAGGCAAATGACATGGTAGAGATCACTAATAGAAGCATGTGTAAAGATACTCCAGAAGCTCAGTCACCAACATGAGACAGATTGGGATACCTTCTTACCAAGCGCCACCTTTGCATACAACATTGGATGCCACTGCCCTACTGGCAAACCACCCTTCCAGTTAGTATATAGAAAACCACCAGAACTCCCACCCTTGTTATACTCTCTGGTGGATCCCAGTCTTGTTGCATCTCCAGAAGCCTATCTCCATGAGCTTGTTTATAACCTTGGTTGCCTGCAATCAGAAGCATATACTGTGAACTTAAATTATAAGCTCCAATGCATTGGACAAGCTTCCTCCAAACAATCTGCCCTGTTTACATACACCATAGAAGACTCTGCAAACTACTTCAGCAAAAAAGGCTATGGAAGAGAATCCAATATGGCCTCCTTATGGCAAGGCCCAGCCAAGATCATCCAGAAGACTGCCCCCAACTCCTGCATCCTGAAGGAGCCCTTTTCTGGGCAATTGATTACTATAGTACACACTCAATACATGTGTGCTGCTCCTAGTGATCAAGAGTAAGCCCCAATGAGGACAACAGCCCAAAAAACAAAAGCCTATTTAAAATATTCCATGGGGGTTTGTCCTGCTTGTGATAGTTAGAAGATATAATTTATAAGGGACAAGGAATAAGGAACAAGCAACTATTGAGGACTGAAAAGACTCTGCCAATACTTCCCTAACTGTTTCATCACCTGGACTGCAGCCAGGAAACACAACTGATTGCTGTTCTTTGGGTTTTCTTTGTATATCTGCCTGTCATTCCTGCCTCCCAAGGGTGTCACACAATTTAACCTGTTTGTCTGATCCAGTGAGGGGAAATGTCACATTATTGATGGATCAGCCAAAACATAGTCCATTTATATTAAGGGCAATAAAACAATGCCCACTTGTTTTGTCGTGTTTGCTATTCTGTGCCTGTAAACTCATTTAATTGCGCCTAAAAAGCGCTATTTGAATCAAGGGCTTATTGTGCATAGAGCTCAGTCTTTACTTCCACAGCTAATAATAGAATTAAAGCATTTAAGAGCCACTTTCCTTCATTTGGCAAGGTGCATGAAACTGGTTGTTTTCTTGCCCAGGCACTTTCCAATGCCAATTCTCCACTGCCTCCATATGGCAAGTCCTTCTTTTGGTGCCTCTTTTCTTTGGCAATAATCCCCCACCCCCACTATATAACCTTCTAACATATCAAATGAAGAACCAGTTTTGTCTTATTATATTATTATATTCTTTTTCCCTACCCAGGCTGTCACTATACCACAACAGGTATAGTATTAAGATAAAGAAGTGGTAGACTAACTATTTGTAGAAATCAGCACCCAGGCTGCATATTTTACTATACTTTGTTTCCCAGCTGATTCACTACAATTTCCCTGATGTTATGTTCAAGATCAACAACCTTTTGGGGAGCTGACTCTAATTTGTTTATTAGCTTGTAGATATTTGACATGTTGTTTGAATTACATCAAAAAACTGGTTTTTATAGTGCTACCATCAACACATGATCACAAAATTCTAGATAATGAATAAATTTTATTGACAATTATTGCAAACAATACAAATAACTTGCAATTATACAAAAAAATAGCATAGCACACTAAAAAATACACCAGAATTGCAGTAAACTAGCCATCTGAATTAGAACATGTAGATTATATTTTTCCTGTTTGTAACTTTTTTATTTGAAACTAGTATTTTATTGATATTTCATTGAATTGTGAATGTTTTATTGAATGTTAACTATATTGGACTGTATTGTCAGCAATGTCAATTCAGTGTTATGTGCATACTCAATGCATTTTATTTAATAAAATTCATTGTAAACTTGGTTTTTCCATTGTAAATTTATAATTGGACTGTGTTTATATTAGGGAGCCATTAGCACTTATTACAAATATTGATACATAGTGTATATTACAGCTTGCATATTTACCTATTGATAATGATTCTGTAAAATTTAAATTGGATTTTGTGAGTCAGTAATAATTCAATGGATAAATCAATCACTGTTTATGACCATTAATTGGCTGATTTTATTTGCTGTGGCAATTGTGCATTTTCTGATAATTATGTGCTGGTATCCCATTGGTTGGTTTCACATCCCATTGCACAGGCAATAGGAAACGTGGTTGCCACCCCAAGACTAGATGTGGTTGGGGGTGGCAACCACATTTCCTATTGCCTGTGCAATGGGATGTGAAACCAACCAATGGGATACCAGCACATAATTATCAGAAAATGCACAATTGCCACAGCAAATAAAATCAGCCAATTAATGGTCATAAACAGTGATTGATTGATCCATTGAATTATTACTGACTCACAAAATCCAATTTAAATTTTACAGAATCATTATCAATAGGTAAATATGCAAGCTGTAAAATGCACTATGTATTAATATTTGCAATAAGTGTTAATGGCTCCCTAATATAAACACAGTCCAATTATAAATTTACAATGAAAAATGCCAAATTTACAATGAATTCTATTATGCAAAATGCATTAAGTTTTGCACATAATATCTAAATATCATGAGTTAACGTCTAGTTGCAATATTCTAATGTAATATTTACATTTGTTGGCCTTTACTTTATTATTGGTAATGAAAAACATTCATGCAAATAATTATATATTACCTCATCAAATGTAAAACATTTTATTAATTATGGGGAATGTCAATAATGTAAAAAGAATATATTATTTATTGTGAATTGGAAGAAATAATATCAATTTTATTAATTTGTCACAAAGAAATGTTTATTTTACTCATTGAAGTACAAGTAGGGGAGGGAATGGGCAGAATGTATGTTGTCATCATCTGCACCTGTTAAGGGGATGGCATCACTGGTAGTGGAGAGGGAATGAGTGGTGGTTGGGAGTCAGGGTTGGAAGGCAGGTGGCTTAGTATTGATGGCGGAGTTGGGGAGGCTTGGTTTGTTGACTGGGAAGAGGCAGAAAGAGCCAATTGCTTCAATTGCTCAAATTCTTCTTCTGTAATGTATGCGGACTTGAAAAACCAAAGGGATTAGTGTGGGGGGAGGCAGGAGTCCTTTCTGGACTAATCAAAATCACTTGCATAGAATATGATGAGATCAGATAAATACTAGACAAATATGGAAGGGAAAAGCTCACACCCCTTCTCAATTTAAGTGCACACTTCATTATAGGTGGCAGGCTTCAAGCGCCTGAGAGCCAAACCAAAATTGTAAAGACATACAACTGCAAGATGCATGTCAGCGTGGTTGGTGGGGTAGGACCAGCAGGTATGCCCCGCAGACCTAATTTCCTTGGTTGCCCACTCCTGCTGTTCTATCTCAGAACTCATTACAACTGTGTACACAACTTGTTGGGTAGCCCACTTCTCCAGCATGTCCTTGAGCTCTGTCTGGTAGGAATACTCATCTGCAGTGTTTGATATTGCTGAGTATTAATTGACACCCAATGGGGAATCTGCTAGTAAAACCCCAACAAATCAATACAGAATTGGGTTGTACTTGTAGATATCAGATTTGATACAGCTTTCTCCATAGTCTTGGATACTTGCAGAAATCTTGGCATACAACAAGAAGATGACGTCATTTGGCGTCCTCATTGCCCTCCCTTTAATAAATTAATAATGGTTGAATTGTATGAGTTGGTATCCACCAAAATGGGACCACTGAGAACTTGATTGTACAAGATTCTAGCAGCAACCACAACTCTGTGCATCTGCAAATTGACTGTTCTCTTATTTGTGAAAATTCCATGGAGACCTAGTTGGAGACAAACCTGGACCAGGGGCATCTGCGGGTTACATTCCATGATGGCCATCATAAGGGGATGGGATTTTTCACCATCAGTTGAAGTAAGGGCACCAGTTGGAGTCTTCTTGGGAGGGGGGCACAGTTGGCGTTGGCTTGCAGGGTTGCAGCCACAGTGGACTTTGCAAGACCCATTGCGGCTGCTATTTCCCCAAGAGACATAAGCATCCCTTTCTTTTTGACTATTTTGAGAACAATTTCTGGGGTGATTAGCCTTTTTCTGAATCTTGCAGGCTGACTGGCTGGAGGTGGGATCTGTCTGTCTTGGGAACCAGACAGTGCCATCTGATTGGCTGTTTCTGGATTTTGGCTTCCTGGGGTGACCCCTTGAATCAATTGGCTGATTCAGGATGCTAGTGTTGATACATGATTTGAGTTAGCAGCTACTTGTGTGTGATGGGCAAACAGTGCCATGCTAGAGGACACAGGGGAAAGAACATACTCCTAGTTAGTGCTTGGGGAGGGGCATGCAGGTTGGGAATGACCATAGACAGAGGCTTCACTATTGGAAGACCCAGCATAACCCTGAATAAGTTTGTAAAGGCCAGGGAACAGCTTGTTTACTTGGTTGTTATTAAAAGAAGGCATAATAAATTTTTATTAAAAAATAAACTCAAAGAGAGAATTGTATATTTTAGTATATTTTATTGTTAAGTATATTAAATTGGTGAATAGTAGGATCTAAATTTTAGCTGTCATAAACTGGAATAGGGTGATTTTTGAAAATGCCTATGATTCCTAAAAGAATTATCACAAATCCACTCTAAATCCTTTGACTTCCTGTTTGAGATGCCCATAAATTATATTTATTTCAAATTCATCCCATTTTTGATTTAAAATTTAGTTCTTGGATTTGAAAATCTTTATTTCATATTTGTTAATTCTTACATGTTGTTTATGATTCATTAGACATAAAGAAAATCTCAAATTGTACATTAGAATCCTGCATTTCTTATTCATGTATCCCACATTTGTTTGCTGTGTTTTGTCTTTTGTTAGTTGAGTTATTTGCTCACAAGATTCAAAATCTGCCAATTTAAATAAACCAAAAAAGTCAAATTAAATAGTTGATTTTTTAATGATTTAATTTTCACTCGGCTGGGTTGCCTGCAAAAGTGATTCAAAATTTGGACCAAGGATTTGACAATCCTATTTTTTGCGTTTAGGTTCTGAATTTACAGTATAATACCCTGGAGAGATTCTGGAATAAAAAGGTTATTGGTGATGTCTGCTCTGAAACTGTCCCAATTGTTGAGCTGGGCCTCAGCTTGAGAGCTTGCTCAAGCAACAGTTTGGTTGAGGTAGGACACACCATCTCAAAAACGGCACTTCAATTTACGCCATCTTAAATTTAATTTGAGATTTTGTTTTTTGTGTTAGTGATTTTGAATCACAAAAAATAAAATAAACAATAAAATAGTTAAATTTTACATATACTTTTATGATGTGGCATCTCAAATTTACACCATCTCAATTCTGTCACTTTGAGTCAGATTAATTAAATCTTATTTTGCTAATTTTATTTACATATGAAATCACTTAGTGTGGGGTGTGTTTACGCCATCTCAACTTTATGTCATCTCAAATCACACTATTTATCTTTAACTAAAATAAGGTTATAACTGAACTAAAATAAAGCCTGTTGTATAGTGCCAGAAGATATTCTTATAGTATTAATCTAAGACACTTATAAAAGAAACAACCTAAAATTGACGTCACTATGATAGTCCTTCTAGTGATAGTCATTTCTGGGTAAAAAAACTGGTTTTGTTATATGTAATTTATAACTTTATTACGCAGGGGTACGTTGATAAGGGTTCTCTTAATAAAATATTTTAATAGTGATTTTACTATGGAAGGGGTTGATTACGCCATTTTGATTTACATCACTTCAAATTCCACCAAGTTTCATATCACCCAATTGGTTTGATGCACACAATGGATAGGGGAAAATAAGGGGAAATTACATATGACGCCAGGCTACGCTATATCAATTCCCTCACCTCAATTCTTGCTTTCCACTTTTCAAAAGTACATTTTCACACCAAAAACCATATTAATAAAAATGTCAGAAAGCATATTAAACTTTGCAAATATATATATATTGGCCTCCTCTAAACAACTGGGTACTTTTTAACCCCAGTTGTACAAGCTAGTTTTTTAAATATTCAAGTTTTAATCTTTGGCCTGGTTGAGGTAGCTCCACCAGAAATTTGTTAATTTAATATAAAAAATGATCAAAAACACTATATTTTTGAGCTACAGCACCTTGATTACATCACTTCAAAAACGCCATTTTGACTGCAAGTTTTCAGTCAAAACTCAAAGTTCTGCATACCTGTGTTACTAATAAAAAATTATTTTTACATAACAAAAAATATGAAATTTTGATAGTATATATTTTTAGACTTTTATTACAATTCTATGTAAAATATTTACTACTTTTTTATACAAAAACATTCTCGTTTTTCTCTTTAAAAACAACCCCCAAATTTCCCATATTTTGATACTAATTCACTTCTAGATGCCTCCCAAGTCTACCACCAAAGCTGCGCCCAAGGCATCCAAGGTCTTCAAGTCTAAGGTCACGCCTCCCAAGGCCAAGAAGGCCAAAACTACCCCTAAAAAGCAGCCTACTAAGGGTATAGCTCCCCCAAGACACCCACACCTTCCCCTGAACTTGAGGAAACAAGCCCAACTCCTCCCCACTCTTCTCTTGTTTACTCCCCTTCAGATCCCCAGGAAAAGTTATTCAACTTTAAACGCCACTCTGATCCTACCTCAGAGCCTGAAGAGGAGCAGGAGCCTGAGCCTGGTGCTCCTGTGGATGAGCAAATTGAGCTCTGGGATCTAAATACAGTCCATAATATCTGCAATAAAAATGGCACCTTTGCTGTGCCCACCACATACCCAGACAGCTACCCCACAATGACTAAGAAAGGAGGAGCCAGCTTTGTTTACAAGGGATACAGCTTCAGCTGTAACAATGAAAAAACCCAAATCTGCCAGCATCACTATAAATGTGATAACATTGGCTGCCCTGCATGTTTACTGCATAAAAGTTCACTAGATTCAAGGCCCTGACTATTGGGCATGACTGCGCCAAGCCTTTTGACCCCCTTTACCAACTAATCCCCTGGTTTCTTTTCCAGGTCATCCCAACCACCAAAGACCAAACTACCACTGAGGTCTTCAATGATGCCCTCCTTAATTTAAACAACACCCAACCTGCCACTGTTGGTAGTGCCTACAAATTGCAGAGATATCTCACTGATCAGAGGTATGCTCTGAGCACTGAAGTTGTCAGCACTTCACCAATTGATCAATTGATCTTGACTGAGAAAAAAAAACTATCTTGTCATGAGGAGAGATTCTTTCTCCACAACAACAACCAACATGCCCATGAGCGCATTATTTGCTTTGCCACCTCACAGGATTTGTGCGACCTGTTGAAATGTAAGACATGGCTTGCAGATGGCACTTTCTCTACCTGCCCAAAGCAGCAACAGCGCCCATGTCAACAATAATAATGTTGACAGTGCCATGTTGACACTTTGTTGACATGGTCACTATTGACTCAAAACTCTAAATCTCCTATGTTTTTTGCTAGTTGTGCTAGCTTAATTCTTTTTTTAAAAGCGTTCAGGGGTGCAAACCCAGAAAACACGACAAAATTGTGGCCATCTCAACACAATTTAATATTAAGCTTAATAAAAAACTTGATTTAACCAGATTTTTTCTTTACTTTTACTAATAAAAATTAGTTTATTTTTTTATTCATTTTCACAATGTAAAAGTGTCAATGTTGACATTTTTTGAGCCAAACTTATTTTTAATACTAAAACTGAAACATCTATAGTAAAAAATTAAGTGCACACTTAAAAACATTTTTTATTAAATTAATATATAGAAAAGATAGTGCACATACAGCTGATTGTTAAAAGATTCATCTTATAAATATATGTGGCACTTATTACGGCTTTAATATATTAGGTGGATTGGTGGCTAACAGCAATCCAATAATTTAAGTGTGAGTTACCATGTAATTTACTATAGAATATATAATTAAAAATAATGTCAACACTTAGAAATATTGTTTATTTGCTTGTGATCATCTGCCGGGGTGGAGTTAAGCAAATTAGAGTGGTGTGATTAAGCTTGAATTAATATGTCACCTCATATAAAGAATGTTGTAAGTGACATTGTCAACACTTTACGCTTTTCATTATTGTAACCAATGTGTTAACAACTTTTAGTATACCAAATGATAAAATACCATATTCCTACCACCAAAATATTATATTTAATAAAGAAATACTCAACTTTGATTATTTTTAAATTATTTTCATGTTTTTTTAAATTTTATTATGTAAACAAAAATACACAGAAAACAGTTAATTTTTGCTAGCCCACATAAATTTAATTAAGTGTACTATGTTTTTCATAGTAAATTTTCAAAAAAAATGTTGACAGTGAGAATGTTGTCAAAAATAATATCTACAATTTTAGTAATTGACAGTGAGAATTCAGCTTTTTTACTAATTGTCACTCATAATGTCGACACTTTTCAGTTCTCATATATAAAACTTTATGTTTTATATAATAAAAACTTCTGATTTTTTTGATATGTTGTATTTTTAGCTTTTCTCTTTCATATTTTTAGTTTTTAAAATAAAATCTATATCTAAACACAATACTTTTACATTTTTCTCTTAACATTTAACTTGTTATTTATAACTTTAATAAAATAAAAACTATATAAGTAGTTTTTAATTTTTAAATGTGTGAGGTTAGGCTGATTGACCACAAACAATCAGGCTAATTTTGCACGCAGATCATTACATTTACACACCATACTATCACTAGGCTGATACTCTATTAAATGTAGTAATTATACACTGTATAATCACTAATATATTATAAATGATATGGTAGTTATACACTGTATAATCACTAATATATTATAATGGATATGGCAGTTATACGCCGTATAATTGTTAGTCTATTAGGATAAATGTAACAATTATACGTCATATTATCACTGATTATCATCCCAATGTGTATATTATATGATGTATAATTACTATTTGATATGGCTATTATACGCCATATAAACGTTAGCCAATATAGTGATTATCATTGATTACACAGCATGTAATCACTAAATCATCAACTGTATATTGCCCATACCATCCTGCTGGACATTAGATCAACTCAGCCCCACCCAGCCTGATGGTGTCTATGAACATATCAAACAAGTGATGCACATATGTCAAGGAAATACTGAGTTTGGGTCAGCATTACACAGCAGATAATTGAGCTTCCTATTGGTCCGGGTCAGCATTACACGGCGGATAATCCACAGGTCAATACTAGATCAAGTCTGCTATTATACGGTGTATAATCTCCAATTTGACCCAATTGCATTAATAAGCAGAAGGCTCATCAGCCAGAAAAGGATCACTGAATGAACCCTACAAATGGAATACTGGAATTACACCTTCCAATGTGAGAGGCTGAACAGGGACAATTTCTAAGCATCAACTAAATACGGCAAAGTTTCACAGTGCAATAATAGGTGTGTAAGAAACAGCCAACCAATAAATGACAGTAGGCTAGCTCAAGAAGTTTGTAGGCTGTAGCTGAAGTGCCATGTACACCTGTCAAGGCCAGTAGCAACACACATGCCAAGGACAGCCAATCAGGATAGGCGCAGCCAGCAAAAATGGACATATTGCAAAGGTAGCCACTGATAACTATCTGAAAGGACAAGAACAAGGGTTGTTGAATTATATATTGAAATAGACGCCTGAAAGGAGAACAACAAGTTCTTAGTTATACCTGGATAGATTGCAGCCGCTGACTAGAATGTACTCCAGCCTCAATAAACGTAATTATCTTCAAAGTTCTATTCTATTGTAGTCTGTAGTGCTCTTGCATAGGATTAGGTAAAATACATTGGCAAGGATAACATCTATCTGTAGCTTTGAACATATCAGCAATAACACAAGTTGCTCAACAAAATGCCAATAAAAACCCTATAATGTTTACTTTTTATATATTATGTTTTTTAAGTTGTCTTGTTTGTTTTTTAAATACATTGCTTTATTTTAAACCCTTTTACTTATTATTTTAGGACAAAAACACCTCTAAGCAGCCCAAAGGAACCAAGCGTCCCTCTAAGCCAGCCAAAGCCACCAAGAAGAAGCCTGTCTCATCAAAGAAGGACACTCCTAAACCATTGCCAAAGCCCTCCCCTGAGCCCTCTCCTGAGAAGATCCCTTCTCACTCCAATGGGGGAGAGAAAACTAATGGTTCAGTTACTGACCACAGTTTCTACAACTTGGCTTATGAAAAGGAGCCAACCAAGAAGCGGCGCCAGGCCAAAAAGACCCCCCCAAGAATAAGTCTCCTGCACATGAGGAGCACCAAGATAAGCCCCCTCCTGCTTCCCCCACCACCACCAAACTTCCCCCTTCAAGATCATCTGGGGATGATACAAAGCCTTGCCCTGATTACTTCCCTAGCTTCTGCCATGCTCCTGCTGGCCCCTGGAACCCTCTGTTGGCCCACAACATCTGCAATGTTGACAGAAAGTTTAAGGTTCCTTTCACCCTACAAAAGGTTTTTCCCATCATGAGTGTCAAAGGTGGGCCTGCCATGGTGATCAACAGTTATATCTTCAGCTGCAATAATGCCAATCAGGGCTTCAAGAGCTGGCACTATACCTGTGAGGACTGCTCCTGCCCAGTGCGGCTCAATAATGAGTGCTGGGACCTGGTACAGACCATCAAGGGTAATCATACCTGCATCATGCCAAACACAACCGTTGCCCGCCTTCTCAAATGGTATCTGGTGCAGGTCATGCCCACATCAAAGGACCTTTCCCTGACCCAGCTGGCTGTGCTTACGTGCAAGTACCTCTCCCCCACTAACCTCAAGAGGGTCCCAACCCACACCCAGTTGATCAAGTTTGTGAGTGATAGGCGCCAAGCCTCAAACCCCCTGGTCAAGAGTGCCAACACAATCAAAGACCTGGTCCTTTCCAATGCCCTTAAGAAAATCAAGGGCAGAGAGATGTTACTGCTCCATGACAATGGGCAGGAAGTGAAGGATAGGATCATAGCCTATGCCACAACCTAAAACCTGAAGCAGCTGAACACTGCTACCACCTGGCTATGTGACAGCACATTTGCAACCTGCCCAACCATCTTCAAGCAGCTTTGGGTCCTGCATGGGTAGTTCAATGACCAGGTCATCCCCCTTATTTTTTTCTTCTTCCTGGTGCTAATATAGAAGTCTATTCCAGAGCATTTAAAATTGTCCGGGATGCTTTGAGTTCCCTTCCCACCAACCAGCTCCCCCCTCCCACCCACGCCACCAGAGCGAGCCTTTCCTCCACTGAGAAGGATGAGTTTACCCTAGCCGCAGAGCAGCTAGCTCATGCGCGCTCACTTGGGCCAAAGGTGATCATAATGGAATTCAAGCAAGCTCAGTTCAGAGCCTTCAAGGCCACCTTCAATGGAGAAGTCCAGGGCTTCTGCTTCCATTTTAGGCAGGCCCTCATCAAACACCTTAAGAGCAAGAAGGAGCTTTTTGACAAGTATCTTAATGATGGTAAGGGGAAGTGCCACTTTGCCATCACCCAGTTTGCTGCCTTGGCTTTTGTGCGCCCAGAGCATACTGGGATTGGATTTGAGGCTCTCCTGAAGGACGCTTATATCAAGAACCACTCCACCATCTTCAAAGGTTACCTGGATTACTTTAATCAACAATGGGTAGGTAAGAAGGTGACTGCCCAAAGAGGTGAGAGCAGGGCCACTGCCCCTTGGAATTGCCAGGGCACCTGCCTCAGGGGGGAGATGAAGACCACCTCTATCCTTGAGGTTTGGCACAAGCACCTGAAGGTGAAGTTTGGGTCAACTCCCAAATACAACAAGTTCTTCCAGAAGCTACAGGAGGAGCAGGTCAGAAATGTCTCCAGGTTTAGCAACCTGGCCAACCAGGTGGCCCTGTGGGGTTCCTGTCCACCAGTCCCAAAAGTGTGTCCTGGATTGTAGCCAGGGTCTGGCTGGAAGGGATTTTCATTCTCTAGTAAGGGGAAAATGTATCTCGGAAATATGTATAGGGGTCAAAATGGGCTTTTATTCACTCTCAGAAGGAAGATCCCCTTAGAAACCTTCTGGTATACGGCCCGGGGGGTCAAGGAAACAATATGGATTTGCCAATACTTGGAGTCCTTCAACAACATCTTGGACTCCTTGTACTTTGTATTGGACTCCTGCACCTAAGTCTTGGACGTCTGCCCCTTAGACTTGAACTCCTGCTCCTCAAATGTGGACTCTGGCTCCTTGGAATCAAACTTCTGCACCGCGCTTAGGAACCTGCTCCTTATTCTTAGGCTCCTGCTCTGTTATCTTGGGCTTCAACTCTAACCAAGCTCCTGCTGGTGATCAAAAGGCTTCCAAAACCTATTGGCAGAAACTCAAGAGACCCAGAAGTGTCCTCTCAAAGACCTGGAACAACCTCCAAAAAGACCGTCAAAAGACCCTGTAACTTTCCAGCCAGCCACCTTCTTATAGTGTCCTTTTCCCAAAGGTCCCGCCTTCAAAATGACTTTCTTCATAAGCTTAAACCATTGCCACTCACTTTTTCCTATAATAACTTAAGCTTACATACTTACTTTCTCAAAAGCTTAAAGTATTAATATACTATTTCCTTGCTTATACTTTAAGCTTTTGGCTTCCAACTAATCATTTTCATCAGAAAACCTGCCAGAACTCAACCAATGAATGCAGAGCGCGGAAATAGACCATTTCTGAAGTTCCACTGGGATCCAACTATGAAACTCATTTCCACAGCTCAAACTGTTCAAAGCAACAACTCTTCACGCACCAAAGCGTTAACCAGTCCATTATTCTGGCACCATTTCTTCCTGAATTCAACCCAAACCTATTTAAATAGTAGAATACTATTTAAATTGTTCTTTCTGAACCTCTTCAATGTTTTCCTCATATATTTACAAATATAGTAAAATCCAAGGAAAACGTCCCACCAAAACAACCTTGTATCCCGCTCTCATAGCAACATACCTTTGTCTATCCTAGGAACCTAATAAATAAATATCTTAACCAAACTTCTATCCACATTCCTTCTTGATTTTCATACTAAACCAAGGCAAAATATTCCACATCTTCTCACTTTGGCAAATTGATTTGGCAAAATCTTGGCTCATTTCTCCGGACCACTAGTTCTTCACCATCATCTTCTGGTCCTCCAGCCAGCTTTCTTCAACAACAGTCACTAAACTTTCACTTGGCCAACATAAGCCCCGCCTGCAAACCACCAAGCATGTGGATCATCACAGTCCTCCAACAATATCTTGGACTCCTTGTAATTGGTCTTGGACTCTTGCACCTTAGTCTTGGACTTCTGTGCCATCTAGGATCCAGCTTCTTATTCTTGGGCTCTTGCTTCATTATTGTGGGCTTCAGTTCTCTTTATAGCTCCATTGACCTTGTTATTCCACTTGTCAGTCCAATCAAGCTCCTTCTGGTGATTAAAAGGCTTCCAAAAACCTCTTGGCAGAAACTCAAAAGGGCTTGTAAAGACCCTGTCAAAGACCTGGAAAAACCTCAAAAAAAACCTCCAAAAAGACCCTGTAACTTTCCAGCCAGCCACTTTTTTATAGTGTTCTTTTCCCAACGGTTCCGCCTTCAAAATGGCTTTCTTCAGAAGCTTAAACCATTGCTGCTCACTTTTTCCTATAATAACTTAAGCTTACATACTTACTTTCTCAAAAGCTTAAAGTATTAATATACTATTTCCTTGCTTATACTTTAAGCTTTTGGCTTCCAACCAATCATTTTCATCAGGAAACCTTCCAGAACTCAACCAATAAATGCAGAGCGCAGAAATAGACCATTTCTGAAGTTCCACCGGGATCCAACTATGAAATTAATTTCCACAGCTCAAACCACTCAAAGCAACAACTCTTTGCACACCAAAGCGTTAACCAGTACATTATTCCGGCACCAGTCTTTCCTGCATTCAACCTTAAACAATTTAAATAGTAGAATACTATTTAAACTGTTCTTTATGGAACTCTTCAACGTTTTCCCCATATATTTACAAATCTTGTAAAATCCAAGGAAAATGTCCCACCAAAACAACTTTGTATCCAGCTCTCATAGCAACATACCTTCATCTATCCTAGGAACTTAATAAATAAATATCTTACCCACACTTCTATCCACATTCTTCTTGATTTTAATACTTAACCAAGGCAAAACATTCCACATTTTACCACCTTGGCAAATCAATTTGGCAAAATCTTGGCTCATTTCTCCGGACCACCAGTTCTTCATCATCATCATCTGATCCTTCAGCCAGCTCATATTCCAGCTCTTCAGCTTAACCAGCAATCAGTTTATCTTAGACAACAAACAGCTCATTCCAGTCTTTCAACAGCTTATCAGTAATCTGGCTACTCCTTTATCATGACCAGATACTCCTGTATCATGATCTCTGAGCCCTTCAACTTATCCTCACTAGGAACCACCTTGTTTCCACCTGCACAATGAACCTTTTTAGTTCCAAACTTCAATATGAACCAACAGTCCTTTGACTAGCCTTCTCTGTGATCAAACAGTTCATCTCACTAGTATTATCTTCTGATTCTGTGAACCAAATCAGTTCTTTATCTCAGTCCCCGTTACAAGAACCTGTAGACCCAGGCATGAGTCTACATTGAACTGGTGTTTGACTGGGCTCTCACAAGTGGCATTCCACTTAGGCCATCCAGCCATAGATCCTCAAAGCCTATGTTGTTGTTTTTACTCACCCAGGTGATTAAGTCTGGGCTTTCAGTTGCAGAGTAATCAGCTCTAATTCCCAGAGGCCTGATCACACCACGTTCTGCAGCTTTCTTTCCCAAGCAAACCGCCTTGATGACACCTCTGAGCAAATCCATGCCCTCCAATACTCACTTTGGGTTCCCCCCAAAGCTCCTATGGGGACATAAATGAGGACACCCTACCAGTCTGTTAGGTAGAATGCTTGCTCACAGACCTTCTGTAAGCGTATCAGAGTACGTAGAGCTCTCAGAGCTCTTCCCCTCCCTGGCAGCCCGCGCTACCTGCCAGGGGTTCAAAACCTTCTCCACCTCAAACAGACAAAGTTCCCTGCTAGCTATCTCATTTTTCACCCTTTTGCAGCCACAGTTTCCTGCTAGGTGAAGAAATATAGCCCACAGCAGCCAATATCTTCTGCTGGGTGGAGGCAAAATCTGCCTCTAGTAGTCTTTACACCTACTAGCTAGGCCTTATCATCCCTAGTACCCATCATTTCCTACTAGGCCTCTACCTGCAACAAACAACCAAACTTTTGCTTGGCCAACATTAGCCCTGCCTGTCAACTACCAAACATGTAGACTGTCACAGGCCCCCAAGAAGAAAAAGCCCAAGGAACAGGACTACCAGGAGGACATTCAGAAGGTGGTGAAAAAGAAGTACAAGGTGGTGGAGATCAAGAAGTACCTAGAAGATGTTGCCACTGCTCTTGCTGGTGGCTTTAATTAGCCCAATAAACCTTGCTTTGCTTTGCCTGTATATTTTTACTTTTAAATTTGAATGCTTAATTTATTTTTTGGATATTAATAATCTTTTTAGGTATAAATGGTAAGTTTCAGATACAGTTTTAATATGGTTTAGTAAGAAATATCTTATATTTTGTTAATTTATCTTTAAGACATGAGATTTTTTCAGTTATGCTTATATAAAGTAAAATAAATTAAAATTAGAATTTTCTTATATTTTGGATCTATTAGTATATGTAAAAGATCTTTACTTTTGGTTCATTGGAATTTTAATTTTTATGGTAATAAAAAATAATTTTATAATAAAGAGTGTAATTTATATAGTAAATTGAAAAATATTTGCTTATATCTCCTTATTCTTATTACTTATAGTAATTTTTTATTGTTTTTTTACTCTCTGGGGTCATTTTAGTATAATAAATATTTTAAAAATATATTTTTTATATTAAAAATTTTCAGGGTAAAGTGTGCTGTTACTTAAAAAAGTGTAAATATCCAGGAGACAACATTATTAAAAACTGGGTTGTCACTTTACTATAGTGTCAACATTAAAAGTGTTGACATGGGTGCTGTTGCCCCTAAAGCTATTTAGTCATCTTTGGAATATTCACAGGAAGGTGGGAAATCCAGTTCTTCCCATGGTCTTCTTTTTCCTCCCAAATAAGAAGCAGGAAAATTATGTCTGTGCTCTTACAATTTTAAAGGCCAAGCTGGATGAGATCCTCCCAACCATTGAAGAGGGCCAAAAAAGACTAGAGGGCGCAAAAAGAAGGCCCATTCCCAGGATGAAGACACCCCCATCCCCAAAAACAGCCAGAAAGCCTTCCCTACCATGAATATCTGGTAGTGTATTTTGAACAGGCTCAGACAAATGCTTTTATTAGAGTCTTAGAGAGCTCCCCCCAGGGATGCTACTTCCACTTCTGGCAGGCACTCTGCTGTTGCCTCCAAAAGTGCTCTGATCTTCATGAGCTGGTTAACTCTGAAGGCACTAAAGAATTCTAGGACGTGTTCAACTGCTTTGCTGCCCTTGCCTTTGTGAGAAAGGAGGATACCAATGCCTTTTATGACGCCCTCCTTTGCCATCCCTATATCCTTCCCAATCAGGCAGCCTTTGCTCTGTTCATTGAGTATTTTAAAACTCAATGGGTTGGAGTATTTCAAGGAGCACATAACATCAGAAAAGGTGATGACTCAATCACCTGGAACTGCTATAAGCAGATAAAAGATGATTTGATCAAGACCACCTCTTCCCTTGAAGGGTGGCATAGCCAATTTGCAACAAAATTCCAGATTCAGAAGCCCAAATTTAACAAAATAATGTTGCATTTAAAACCCCAGCAAGCCATCTCTGCCTGGCTCTTCAAGACTGGCATGAAGACCAAGGGCAACCACCCCCCAAGAAGACTAAGGTGGTAAAGTAATATACTGAAATCAGCAAGGTGGTCCTTGCCTACTATCCCAAGGATAGAAAGCTTGAATATCTTCAGGCTATCTCAATAGCACTGTCAATCAATTTATGAGCCTTCCTCAATAAACTATTGCACTTCTTATTCTTTCAGTTTTATTATTATTTGGCAGTTATTTAGTATTTGGTATAATTATATGCTTATTTTAAAGTATGGATCATAGTTATAATAGATGAAAATGGTTGTTTTGGGTATATTTTAACTTTTGGGCTTTACACAGCCTTATTGCTACTAATTGACCCCGTTTTTATTGCAGATTGGAATTCTGAGGCCTTTTCAAGCCTAGAAATGTTTTTTGAATTTTATTTTATTGGATTTTTTTGGAGTTGAAAAAAATCTAAAATTTGAAACATGTTTTTCATAGTTGCAATGCTGTAAGTTGAAATGTTGTTTTTACTATAAAATTGAAATAGCAGAAAATTGAGATAGTGTATTTCAAGATAGCGTTTTTTGAGATGGTGTTTTTGAGATGGTGTGTCCTACCTTGGTTGAAGACAGCCTCAAAGGTATGTTTTCTGGTTTCCTGGACCTAATGATTGTGGGACACCCAGCTAGTGTAAGGTTTGGTTGCCATGTAATCAAGTAATTTGAGGGAGTTTTCTTTGTTTTCAAAGGAATTCATCAAAGCCAACATGCAGTAGTTTTCAAAGTATGGTGCTAAGCAAAAAAACCTGAGATGTAAGTGAAAACAACTGAGATGTAAATGGAACTCCAAAAATAAATATATATTGTTTAACAATAGATTTGGGGTCACTTCTATTCCAATTGAATATGAGCTGTTTTTGATTATAGATGAGTTTATTATCTTAGTGTCATAGCTTTGAAAACCCCTGTACTTGGCAGAAAAAGGCTCACTTGTGGGAGTTGCAGCAGTAGAGTTCATGTTACAGTGGTGTTGAATGCTTTTGGCATGATATATCTTTGAGCATGATGTCCCATGTGGGAATACCATTTTCAATTTTTTGAAGATAGAAGGAATCTTTCCAAGTGTTCACAGTGTTGAAACATCTTCAATTAATCCCTCTTGGGAAAGTAATTCTTCAAGTGATTCACCAACTAATCATTAAATTAGTGGAACTATTACAGTAGTTTTCAAACCTGTTGAGATAAACATATATTATTCAGTTTAGAACACATGAACTCAGTCTAAAAATAAAATTGAAAATCAAGGAATTTATATTAAATTACAATAGATTTGGATCCACTTTGATTTTTTTAGACTGAGTTCATGTGTTCTAAACTGAATAATATATGTTTATCTCAACAGTTTTGAAAACTACTGTATCAACTGCACATCTTTTATAAGGATTAAACCTTTCAAGTCCTAAATGGAACATTACTAGGATAATCCCCATGACTGCCATGACGTACATGGACGTCATGTGACTTCCCATTAGACTATATAATGCTCTAAACTTGTATCAATAAATTATCATTACAGTAGTTTTCAAACCTATTGAGACAAACAAAAAATCTCATTCTAAAAAAATACAACTCAGTCTAAAAACAAAGTCAAAAATTAAGTAATTTATCTAAATTACAATAGATTTGGATCCACCTATATTTTGTTTTTAGACTGAGTTGCATTTGTTTTTAGACTGAGATTTTTTATTTATCTCAACAGGTTTGAAAACTACTGTATATTCTTAATTCTCCCTTTAATTTTATTTACTATACTTCTCAGAAGTATATTCACAACAGTGGTAGCACAGGTAGTTTATCCATGCCTACACAAATTTAAGAGAAAATTCCTCTCAAAGTGATAAGGAGTGCCTTTTGGGAAAGCTTCAAATATGGAATTAAGAAAGAAGAGAGGTGTATTTTATTGGATAATACTTTAGACTTACATAGACTTGACTGTGTTGGGGATTTAGTTGGATAAAAACTAGGTGTTGGTCATGTGCTAGATGGGTTTGAGC
Source organism: Entomophthora muscae (assembly GCA_014839935.2). Classification (NCBI taxonomy): domain Eukaryota; kingdom Fungi; phylum Entomophthoromycota; class Entomophthoromycetes; order Entomophthorales; family Entomophthoraceae; genus Entomophthora; species Entomophthora muscae. Next base: position 124,379 of record QTSX02003695.1, read on the forward strand.
CACTGAATACTTGGACGGTCAGGTAATATTGCTTGGTTACCATTCTTGGTATGTTGAACAGTATATTGGAAGGGAACTAAATTGGGCAATGGCTGGATGTTAAGTAGGTTGGCAGTAGCCAGAATGCTTGTACATCCAGACCCTTGACACCCCCTTAAGGGGTTACTCTGGTGCATCAGGAGGGGGCTTTGTCTTAACGGCTGCCACCTGATGCTCCTGGAGCTGTTTGCTAGTTGGAACCAGTCTGGTCAAGTGCTCTCCTTTACTGAGGCAGAGACAGGTTCTATGGTATTTCTTGATAATTGGGTTTTTGGCACTTTGGAATTTCACTAGGTAAGTTTTGTGCTCTGGTCTGTATTTAATGACTCTTCCTGGTCCCCAGTGTACTGAGTCTAGTTTCTTTCTGTTGCCAGCTAGAATCCAGACAGGGGAGTTGATGGGAAGTGGTTGCTCTATGGAGGTTACAATTGTGTCTTGAGCCTCTTCATTTAAGCTATTTTAGCTTTGAGGCGGATGTGTTGTAGGTTTGGTGCTTGATCTACTGTGGGAGGTTTCCCTGGGGGTATCTTTATGTAGGGCTGTTTGTTGTGGGTTATTATTACCAGTTTGTACCCGTAGGTTAACTCAAACAGTGAATAGCCTGTCCCTTTGTTGGTGCGGACTTGGGATACTAATAATGCATGTTTCACGTATAGTAGCCATGTGTCTTTGGCTTTGCCATTCATATTTTCTCTATGGTCCTGATAAGGCTGCTGTTTAGGTGTTCCACTCTACCGTTGGCCTGTGGCCTGTATGGAGAGGTTGTGGAGTAGTTAATGTTTTTGGATTTCAAGTTGTCATTAACTACGTGACCTGATCACTCTGTTTCTCCATCAGTTATGATGTAGTCTGGGGTGCCATAGTTGGCTATTATTGCTTTGCTAATGAAACGGTTGATGGTTTCTGCTTTGTGGTCCTTTGTTGCCCAGCAGATGGGCCAGTGTGTGGCAAAGTCAATAGCTACAATTTTGAACCGTTGGTTTGTCTTTGTTTCTGGGAAGGGCCCCACTACGTCTAGCCCCCAAACCTTAAATGGTTCAAGGTCTGGTACTGGGTTGACCTTTGGCTGAGGAGCCTTTGTACTGGTGTATTTCTTGCACACTGTGCACTTTTTCAGAACATCAACTATATCCTGCTTGAGGTTGGGCCACCATACTATCTCTTTTAGTGTGAGGTATAGATTGTTAGCCTTTGTATGGCCTAGCAGGCAATGATGTCTTAGTATGGTGTCAACTCTTTGTGCAAGTGGGATGTACAGGATATGTTTGTCATTAATAATTTGTTATACTGTGCTATTTAATACATGGAAGTACTTTTTGTTTCTTACTAATGTATTGTGGGTCAGTTGATGTGTTGCAGGGTATTTCCCTTTGGTTTTATACTCAGTATTGTACAAGTTTGGCCAGTCAGGGTCCAGGTGATCAGGGTGATCCTCTCTAGGCTGACATAGTCTAGAGAGAGCATTGGCTGTGACCAGCTCTGCCCCCTTTTTGTACTGGATGTCCAGGTTAAGCTGTTTCAGCAAGGATATCCATTTGGCTTGCCACTGTGCGAGTGCGTTCTGAGTTTTGAAATAGATTAAGGATTTATGGTCAGCTAGTACTCAGACGTTTAAATGTCCTTCTAGATAACATCTCTATTTCTTGCAAGTGTGGTATATTGCTAGAAATTCCTTATAGTGGATTAGGTATCTCTGCTCATTATTGGTTAGCTTTCTGCTTTTGTAACATACTGGCAGGAAGTCTTGCTGCCCTGGGTGGTGGATGCGCAGGACTGCGCCAATGGCAGTGTTGCTGGCATCTGACTCAAGCTTGTAGCACCTGTTATTGTTAGGGTATTGCAAGATTGGTGCTTTGATTAGAGCTTGTTTTAATAAAAGGAAATTCTTGTCACATTCTGGAGTCCAGATGAATTTCTTTTTGGCATTATCCTTGGTTAAGTCATTGATTGGTGTGATTAGTTTTCCGCAGTCTTTGATGTATTTACTTAGGTAAGCTACCATACCAAGAAGCATCTAACTTGTTTAACAGAGGTGGGGCGTTTCATGTTATTTATGGCTTTAATTTTGTCTGGATCTGCTTTGATGCCCCTGCCAGAGACAATGTGGCCCAAGAACAGGAGTTCCTTTTCCATAAATTGGCACTTGCTTGGTTTTGCGTAAAGTTTGTGCTTTGCAAGTTGATTGAGTGTCTTGCGGACATGTGTGAGGTGTTCCTCTTTTGTTTTTGAGAATATGATGATATTGTCAAGGTAGAATAATGTATTTGAGAGACTGTTTAGTGCTTGGTTTATCATGGTGACAAATGTCGCGGGAGCGTTGGTCATCCCAAAGTTCATTACTCTACATTCAAAGGATCCAAATTGTGTACAGAACACAGTTTTTGGTATGTCCTTTTTCTATACTTCAACTTGGTTGTACCCTGAGGTGAGGTCAATTTTGGAGAAATATTTTGCACCTGAGAGTCTTACAAACAGATCCTCTATAAGTGGAAGAGGGTATTTATTCTTTACTGTGCTTGCATTGAGAGCTCTATAGTCAGTTACTAGACGTAGAGTGCCTTCCTTTTTCTTTACAAAGAATACTGCTTCCCCCATGAGGATTCAGACGGGCATTGAAGCCTTTAGTTAAGTTGTCCTCAATGTGTGTTGTTGTGAATATCACTATTCACCATGTTTTGATTTCGCCTTTGGTGGATCATTTTAAAGACAAATCTCTTGCTTTTGCTTTTGCCTCTTGAAATGAGTTGATGACTAAATCAGGAAGTACAATTGTTTTGTTTCTTGATCCTGCGCAACTCACTTGCCCCACTCATGCTGGTGGCAGGTGATCCTACCGTCTTGGTAGTGTTTTGTGGTATTCCTAACCACTATATATTCCATTTTGTATTCACCAATAAAATCTAAGTTCTATTCACATTTTTGTCTTTGTGTCTTCTGTACTTCCGCGCCTCTCTCTAGCCACAACTAGTAGAGATTATTCTTCCAGGGCCGCAAGGTAAATGCATAGCCTTCCCTGTCATCTAACCAAGACTTAGTACAAATCCAATCCTAAGGTTAGGACTTCTTGTTGTGTGTCTGTGTTCCACCTCAGAACACAACAAAAATGGTGCTCACTACAAGAGCTGTAAGCCCTTTGGTTATCCCTTTTGCATCCACGTTTTCAGGTCCTTTGCCTCCACCTATACAAGAGCCAACTTCACCTGAAATTACTAGCCCTCTCATTGAGGAATATATTGCCAACTTGCCTATTGTCCCTACTGTACTGAACCTTGTGAATGGTCCCCGCCTAGTTGCTTACCCCATGGGTACCCCTGACTTAGAACAAGTCATGTCAGTAGCCCTTGGGATAGCCCGTGAAGGAGCCATCCCTTGCCTTCAGCTGTAGTTCAGTTGGGCTGAATACTACAAAATAATTGTGGCTCCTTAATTTCCACAACATCTCCTCTCAGCAGCTGGCTCCGCTGAGCACTTACTATTGTCCTTTGTGCAGCCTGCCTTGGGCCACCATCAAATGGTGTTGGGGCTCCACGTCCAAGAAATCTTGTCTCTACAAGCAGCAGTTACTCATCACTGGGACCAGTTTGCTGCCTACCAACAGTGGATTCATTCCCTGTTTTCCTTGGTATCTGAAAATCAGCGCAACTCTGTTACCTCCCAGACCTGTTTGGTTAATTCTATCAAACAAATGCACCAGTCCATCCCCAAATATGTGAGAGAGCGTCTACACAAGTTTCACCAGCTAGAACAACCCTGGCAAACTCAAGTAGACTCCACCTTAAACGCTTATCTCACCAACTTTGAACAACTTGTGCAACAGCTCAATGCATTCAGCATGTTTTCCTTTGAGAAACTACAGCAGGTAGCAGACTTTTCTGTTAACAGCATTAATGAACTCAGTGCGGTGTTTGATCAAGAAAGAGCTGCCACTGCTGCTGCTATAGCCAAACTCCAGAGTCAAGTGAATGAATTAGCTACGCCCAAGTCAGATGTTCCGCCCTCTCCCCCTTCTGATGACTTGGCAGATCAAGAGCAAAGAATATGGGATGCTATTCAAGAGCTATGTATGACTACTTGCAGTCAAGAACGTCCTGCTGAAGTTCCTCAACCTGACCCCCAGGTGCTTGAATTGACTGCTCAAAGTGCGAGCTACAGCAAGAACTTGTTGCCCTATGTGAAATGATATCAACTGCTGCTAGTCCAGTTGGGGTTGTCAATGAAGATGGTTGCTGCCCTGGCTTACCAAGAGCTCCTCAAATCCAATGCACTAGGGAACTAATTGCCCTAGCTAATGAGGTGGATCAATTGAAACGGTACCATACTGAACTGGATAGAGACGTACAAGAGATGAATGATGTGATCAACTCTGTGAATGATAGGTTTGCCACTTGCCTCTCAGTGGGGCCCTCCTTTACTTCTCAACTGGCTGAGCTCTCCACAATAGTGACCACCCAAGGTCAACGCTTGGATGCTACTGCACAACAAACCACTCAAGCTGTCAATACGGGTGCCCGCACTGTTGAGACCCTGACTACCCTTGAAGAGAGTGTTTGTCAGCTATGGGCTAGACAGCCCCCTCTGAATCCAAGGCAGAGTTTTCCCTGCATATAAACGTACTTTATAGCAACAATGGTGGCCCAACTCCCAAAACACACTTCAAGCCTACCTTTAAGCAAGTCTTTGATCCCAAAACCTTGACCATTGCAGCTTTCCTAACTATCTACAAAACTGCCATGAGACGAGCTTCAGACAAAGTTAAGAAAGAACATATTCTGACCTTTCTACATCTGACTTGCCAGGAGGTGGTGGTGCCTGAGCTGCCCACCATTGAGACGTGGGAAGATATGAAGCAACTTCTGATTGACAAGTTTGGTGGTGACCTTAGCCTGGAAGTAAAGAAGGACGCCTCCATGCATATTGCTTTCAAGCCTAAAGAGACACTAGCTGAGTTTGTAGACAGATTCTACATGGAAGGACAGCAACTGATAACAAGCAGACAGTTGACAGCCCATGAAGCCTACATGACTTGCGCTCAAGCCCTCAAAGTTAACCAACTTCTGTGCCTTCACTTCAAAGCCCATAAGGCTATGCTTTCCTCCATGAAGAGTATAAAGACACTGTTGCAGGATATGCACCTTATCTATTCTGGAGCAGTTGTTAGGGAAGGTCAAGCTACTTCTAACTCTGTTTCATCTTCCCGTGGTCCTTGCATTCTTACCATGAACTCGCAAAATCCTCCTTAACGCCAAGGTTACCACAACTGTGGTCAGATAGGCCACCATTCTCAAGTCTGAACCAACCCATGGGTTGAAGGGGCTGATCCAAAAGAGCAGGCGGGAAAAGAACAGTCAACCTAGAGGCAGAGACGCTCTTGGTTGACAATTCTTCCCAGTCTCTTTCAATCCCTCCCTATATACCTGACTCTAAGCCTGCTGATAATGAGGCTCCTCCTACCCTCCTCTTGTTCCACAATATCTCTGACAACTCTGACCTGGATGACTCTGATACTGACAACGCCAATGCATATGGGTACTCTGTTCTGACTGTTCCCGAAACAATTACAGTCTCCTATAAATTGCGCTCAGGAAATACTACAACTACTGCTAAGCCTTTTCCTGAAGCCAAATAAATTGTCTCTTGCCCTTACCTCACTCAGGCTAAGAGGTCCCCCATTCTAGTGAAGTCATCAGAAGAAGCTGCCAAGGTCACTGATGCTGTCTTCAAGAATGTATCTGTTTTTCTCCCTCTCCAGACTGTTTATAAGGAGTTCCCAGGATTAAAATGCATGATTAAGAAGTGGGATAAGGAACTAGCAGAGGCTCAAGATATCCTGGCTGTCCTTCCCCCTTTGGTTGCACTACCGCTCAAGTAGAGATATCCATTCAAAAAGTGAAGATCAAGGCCGCTCTAGACACTGGCTCACCAGTCAATGTTGTCTCCTTCAAGCTTGTGAAGAAACTCAAACTTGCCCCTGACCTTAATTATCACCAGTTGTATGGAACATCTGGACTATCTATGACCCACGCCATAGGGGCTTACTCCACTCTACCCATGCGGTTTGGCAAGCTTATCCTAGCTGCGCCAGCAGTTGTCTTGGAAAACAAGAGTTATAATATCTTAGTTGGCACCCATTTCCTTATGGAATGTAATGGGATAATCAACTTGAAAGATGGTTACCTCTCTATTTTGGGATATGAAGTCCCTCTGATCTTTGAAGAGCCGGTTAAAGATCTCAGGAAACAGCTCAAGACATGTGCCTTGGAGTATCCCACTGGGGTTTTCAACCTCAAATATTGCACCCACTCCTCCAACATGAAATCTCCACCCATGGCTTGTCCTGAATCTGAAGGGATCTCTCTCCTAGCCATGTCTGCTGTCACCATACCCCTGGCTCCCAGGCTATCTAGATTCCCAGATATCATATGAACTACCTGAACAAACCTTCTTGGAGTTTTACTCTCTCCCCTTGTTAGGACGCAACAAACTTTATCTATGTCCTGGGATCCTAGATGTCTCCCATAAGGACCCTGTTCAATTGTTGGTAGCCAACCTGACTGCTCTCCCCATGACCGTGTCTAGGGGGCAGGTTGTTGGATATGGCAAGTTGTTGAGCTCTCCTGATGTCCTGTCTCTTCATCCCTTTGGCACATTTCAAGATTTTAACCTACCTTAGGATGAGCCCCAAGTCTTATCCTTTTTCACTGTACAAGACTTTCCACAGCTGTCCCTGGTTCAACAGAAAGAGGTGCTAGACTTACTAGACCAATTTTCCGACATCTTTGCTAAGGACAGTACCAACTATGGGTTAGCCAAAGGTGTTATCCATCAGATAGACACTGGCAATGCTCCTCCCTTCCGTGCTAAACCCTATTGCCTCAGTTGTGTAGAGGACGCCCAGGTATCTAAAGAGCTCAAACAACTGCTAGACACTGGGCTGCTGGCGCCTTCCCAAAGTCCTTGGGCATCCCTGCTACTCATCTTAAAGAAGAAAGATGGGGGTCATTGTATTGTGATGGACTACCGGCAATTGAACTCTTTGACCAAGAAGGACTCGTACCCCTTACTGTGTATTGATGATGCTCTCCAACGTCTTGGAGGATCTAAGTTTTTCTCTGCAATGGATCTGGCATCTGGATACTGACAAGCTGACCTATCACCCAAGGATTGCCAAAAAGCCGCGCTCATTACCTCTGAAGGGCTTTTTGAGCCTACTTGCATGCTGCAGGGACTCTGCAACGCCCTGGCCACCTTCTAAAGGGCCATGGACTCCATCCTCTGTGACTTGAAGTTGTCGTGCGTCCTAGTATACTTGGATGATATAACAGTTTTCAGCGCTACCTTCACCAATCACCTGGCTCATCTCAAAGAGGTGTTCATAAAGATTTGAGAAGCTGGCCTTAAGCTAAAACCTTCCAAGTGCGCCTTCTTCAAAGAACGTCTTGAATTCTTGGGCCATGAAGTAACCCAGACCAAGATTTGCCCAATGACTAAGAAGGTTGAAGCCATCAACAAAATGCTTCCGCCCACCAACCTGTGAGAGGTACAAGTCTTTCTAGGGATGATGGGCTACTATAGACAGTTTATCCCTGACTTTGCCAATACTAGTGAACCTCTAGTCCAGCTGTTACGTAATGTCCCTTTTGAATGGACCGCCAGTCAGCAGCAAGCCTTTGAGACCCTTAAGCAAAAACTCAAAGATGTGCCAATTCTAGTGTATCCTGACTATGATAAGGAGTTCATCCTGTACACTGACGCTAGCAATCTTGCTATTAGGGCTATTCTGGACCAACTAGACAACAAGGGTGTAGACCACCCTGTGGCTTACACTTCCTCCATGCTAAACAATCATGAGAATAACTATTGTTTTACAGATAAGGAGTGTCTTGCTGTGTTGCATGCAGTCAAGCAGTTTTGTCACTATGTATATGGTACCCACTTCACAGTTGTCACTGACCACGCTTTGCTTAAGTGGTTATAACAGCTTAAGGAGCCTGAAGTGCGCCTAGCTAGATGGGCTCTACGTCTGCAAGGATACAACTTCACTGTGCTCTGTTGCCCTGGGATTCAACACCAGAACACTGATGGGCTCTCCAGAATGCCCATTATTGCTTTGCATCCTTCAGAGGCTGATTGGTTATACAAACTAATTGGGTATCCTTCTTCTTGGGAAATTGAGACAGAAGATGTACAGCTGGCCTTGTCCAAGCTATCCAAAGATACCCTCATACGCAACAATCAGCTCTTCAAGAAGGTACAAGACCAGTATCTGCCTTATGTACAACCCAGCCTTTGCCTCTCATTGGTGTTGCAAGCTCATAAAGATACTGGGCATGGAGGCATTGCCAAGACCTTTGACTGGCTTCAAAAGAATTACTTCTGGGAGAACCTTTGCCTGCTAATCCCAGATGTCATAGCTAGCTGCCACAGCTGCCAGCTGCAGAGGCCTCAATCTGCTGCCCACAAGTTCAAATTAGTTCCCCCGCAACATGCCTTTAACACTGTCAGCATTGACGCAGTAGGTCCTCTCCCCTGCTCACGTTCTGGGTGTTGCTTTATTCTGATTGCTGTTGATCACTTCAGCAAGTGGGTAGAGGCTTGCCCTACAAAGGACATCACAGCTAAGACAACTTCTGCTTTCCTGTTACAAGATGTTTTCTACTGCCATGGCTGTCCTCAAGTGTTGCTCTCAGATAATGGGACTAACTTTAATGCCAAGCTAGTAACCTCTGTTGTTGAAGCTTTGGGATCTCACCAGTCCTTCTCTGCCCCCTAAAATCTTTCTACCAATAGGGCAGTTGAGCGTGCAAATTCAACACTGGTCTCTATCATGAGGAAGATCACCTACTCTGACGCTGCCAACTGGGACCTATAATTACCTGCCACTCTCTTCATGTACTGCCTTAGCAAACATTGTGTCACTGGATACTCCCCTTTTTCTATGCTGTATGGGCAAGAGGCTACTACCCCATTGCTCTTGGGGGTCACCTGCTTACCTCTGATAAGGCCATGAATCCTGACAACCACATCAAGGATCTATTCAACCACATAATTGATCCACAGGCCACTGCCTACACTTCTGCATACAAGACTATGATGCTTGAGCTTTCTCCCAATAATACTGGACGCTCCCCCCTGCCTGAATTTGATGTTGGTGACCATGTACTTTACTACCAACACAGAGTATATGGTTGCTCACATATATTGGACTCTCTGTGGATTGGATCTTTAGAAGTGACCTTTAAACAAGGGCCCAAATACACTGTAAAGCTCCTCTCCAGTGGTCGTGCTTTTGCTCAAGTGCATTCAAAGCTCCTTTGTAAATACCACACCCCTAAGGCCAATATAGGGGAGGGCAATTTCATGAATACCGCTATTCACCATGTTTCAATTTTGCCTTTGGTGGGCCATTTTGAAGACAAATCTCTCACTTTCGCTTTTGCCTCTTGAAATGAGTTGATGACTGAATCAGGAAGTACAATTGTTTGGTTTCTTGATCCTGCGCAACTCACTTGCCCCACTCATGCTGGTGGCAGGTGATCCTACCGTCTTGGTAGTGTTTTGTGGTATTCCTAACCACTATATATTCCATTTTGTATTCACCAATAAAATCTATGTTTATTCACATTTTTAACTTTGTATCTTCTTTACTTCTGCGCCTCTCTCTAGCCACAACTAGTAGAGACTATTCTTCCAGGGCCGCAAGGTAAACACATAACCTTCCCTGTCATCTAACTGAGACTTAGTACAAATCCAATCCTAAGGTTAGGATTTCCCGTTGTGTGTCTGTGCCGCGCCTCAGAACACGACATGTGTTTTGAGGGTTTGGGTCTCCATGGGAGAGAGTATTTAGAGAGGTGCAGGTTTGGGCATGGCTTTGCATAAGTTGATGCCATGTTTGACCTCCTGTTTGGGGGGTAGCTTGGTGAGTTCCTATTTGAATATGTGAGTGTATTAATTTAGGAGTGCTGCAAGTTCTGGGCATTGGATCTTTTGTGTTTGTATGTTATTGAACTCAGTGTACCTCATTATGTGGAGGGTACTATCTTTGGTAGATGTTCTGAGTCATCTTGGTTTATGACCTGAACAAATACTGTGTCTCTTAGAATGAGGTTATTGGGTTCTTTGAGGATGTTAAAATTGACTCTGTTGCATTTGATGATCATGGTTTTTGTTTTTCAACATACTCTGGGGTTCACTTGGGTGAACCAGTTCATGCCTGCTACAATGTTGTAGTTTATGTTGTTCATGATAAGTCCTTTGATGTACGTTTGTATGCCTTGGAGGTCAATTCTGAAGGGAGTTGCTTTGCCTTTGAGTAGAACCTTTGATTTATCTGCCATTCTGGTGTATTTGAAATTGGATTTGACAACTAGTATTTTGTACTTGGTTACAAATGGTTTGCTAACCATAGTGTGTTGTGCACCAGAGTCAAATAAAATTTTATGTGTATGAGATTTGTAAGTGCATGAGTAGACAAGAAGTTGTGAGCAATCTTTAATTTTTAAGTTCATAAAAATAGAGGATTGCAGGACACAGGGGATGCGGGTAGCAAAGTTTGTGCCTTGGTACAATTTCTTGTCAAGTTGGGGGGAGACAGGGGCACTTAAGCCTGTTTCCCTTCTCTTTTCCCTGTTCCTCTGTTTTGATACCTTAGAGATCAGAGAATTCAGGGTCAGATTCATAGCAGGTTGCTACTTCAGCGTTGTTAACTTTGGTGGTGTCCTCTTTCTTGGGACAGGAGCGGTTTGTGCTTTGGCTGTGATTGCCATTATTTTGATTGGAGTTGCTGTTGTTATGGTTGGTATTTTGGCGTTTATTGCCATTGGATTTTTATCTACCATTACCGTTTGAGGCGTGGTTGCCGTTGTGTGCAGCATATTCCATGTTGGCGCGTTTTTCAGTGTGCTTGGTTTCTGCAATGAGCGCAGGCATGGAGGTGTTTGCCTCTGGGCAGATGAGGGCAGCAACAGAGGGTTTCATTCTGTTGATGAATGATGCTCTGGTATGTATGTTGTCATCCTGTGTAGGGTTTTGGATTTCTCAATGTATTTCCTTGAATTTGTTGGCTAAAGCTGTGATTGTGGTCTTCTGCGGAAGATCAGTGAGCTGTATTGCAATGTCTTGGAGATATTCAGTGATGCAGAAATTGTGGGTGATGTTGGCTTTGAACTCTCCCAGTTGTCAAGCTGGTTTTCAGTTTGTGAGCCAATCTAGGTGGCAAACCAATTAGCTGTGGCCTTGTACAGGTGCTTGCTGGCTTCCTGGACCCATTTTTCATGAGGGATGAGGCTGGCGCGGAGTTTGGCAGCTGTGTGGTCTATCCAGTTGATGATGTTTTCTTTGTTTTTACCAAAGAACTTGTTGATACCAATGTACTTGGTGTTGGTAACTTCACCTGTGCTAGGTGGTTGTGCGTTTGTTTGTGGTTGAAGAGAGCGACTGTAATGAATAATCTTGGCGCATGCTTTGGGCATGACCAGACCTTTGAATACAGTGCATCCACTAGGTATATCCTTGTTGATGTTGTGGGCGCGGAAGTACATTTTCCAGGTATCCTGGGATGTGGCCTGGTTGAGTACATGAGCAAAGGTGGGCGGGTTTTGGTCAGTCATTTTCTCTCTCATGAGCGTGGTCAAAAAACCGTGGCTGCTACCAGTGATAAGGAGCACCTTTTGGGGAAGCTTAAAATATGGAATTAATAAAGAAGATAGGTGTATTTTATTGGATAATACTTTAGACTTATATAGACTTGACTGTGGTGGGGATTTAGCTGGATCAAACCTAGGGGTTGGTCATGTTCTAGATGGGTTTGAGCCACTGGATACTTGGACGGTCAGGTGATATTGCTTGGTTACCATTCTTGGTATGTCAAACAGTATATTGGAAGGTAACTAAAGTGGGCAATGGCTGGATGTTAAGTAGTTTGGCGGTAGCCAGAATTTTGTACATCCAGACCCTCAACAAAAGAAAAAATTCAGCAGATGGCACTCCCCACTGGCTGGAGACAATATGAATAATTTCAGGACGTCCCTACGGGATTCACTGTCTTTAAAATTATCCTTGTACCAACCAAACAGTACAACTTCCTCAGCACACAAGGAGTCCAGAACCCGCCTCCAATCCCTGACACACCTGAAATACCAAAAAATATATTTCAATGCCTTTGCTCAGAAGAAATTGAAATTTTCTCAGGACTACACCATGAAAATGCCAACCTCTGGATTCAAAGCACCCAAAATAAGTTTACACAAGTGGGCTATCCCTGGAGACTCTGGATAAGCAAAATGCCCTATGCGTCACTGGGGCTGCCTCACACTTTGTAATAAAATGGTTCAACCAACACCCTGGTCAAAAAGAAGACTGTGATATGCTCAATAATTCCTTCTTAGAGAATTTTGCCATCAAGAACTCTGATGTTGTGATCATGACAGAACTCAGAACCTTTAAAATGATGAGAATCATTGAGGAGTATATTGCAGCATACAAAGACATATTGAGAGAGCTCCTGAGACCATCAACTTTGATGAGACTGGACCACACCTGGACTTCTACAATAATCTCTCCTCACACATCAGATGCCAGTTTGACATGAGCTGCTGCAAGAACCTCCAAGATGTATTCTTGAAAGGAAAATGAGCTGAGCAGAAATCTAAAAATATGTATACAACCAACAAGCAAAAAAGTCCAACAGCAAAGAAGTATACTTGATTCAACAAGAAAAACAATTGAGCCAATAACCCTCACTCTTGAGGCAGAAATTGCACAACTCAGGTGATTCTGATAATTATGGATAATACCACTAAAGATGGAAAAGCTCAGGGGAGTGCTTAGGCAAGCCTCCCTCCCCCAACTCACAAGACTTGTACAGGGCCAGGACGTGGACTCTATCACCATGATCCAAGTTCCCTCCAGCAATCCTTTATTGTTTGCTGCCCAAACTAGAAATAATCTCCTCACTTATCCTTTCTGATTTTGCATATATCAGGGCACAGCATAATTTGATACTGGAGCGGATTAATCCCTTGTTGACAAAAAATTTGCCAACTTCATGAAACTGCCCACAATCAAGAGCAACATCAAAAGGGTTATCATGGCAGACAAAAGTAGCACCCCAGTCTCTAAAGAGGCAAAACCGTTCCAGGCACAAATAGGGGACATACAATATACCCTTAGTGGCTCCATCATCTTAATCCCTAAGTATAATGTAGTACTTGGACTAGATTTGATGAGAAATAAAAAAACCTCACATTGACTGGGACAGCACTACCCTCACCATACAGCAAAGAGAAGTACACCATCATGCATACCCAACTTACCTTGACACCCTCATGAGAGACCACATGTTCAAAAATATTACCAAAACAGAAGAGGAAAAGAATGCTAGCAAAATTGACTGGAAAACTTGCACATATGAGATCATACATTTGAAAACGTGGAAATCTCATCAAAAAAAGATCCAATACATTAACAACTAGTCCAATAATTCCCTTCAGTATTTCAGTAAAAGCTGCCAGGCCTACTGCCTGAAAGAGGTATCCAACACAAAAATCAATTTCAAAGGAAGTGTTCCAAAAGCACATACTATCTATTTCTTGACATCACAGGAAGGCAATGCACTAAAAGCCTATCTGGACAAAGCCCTAGAAAAATTACTAATTTGCTCATACAAGTCTCCCTTTGGCACAGCAGTATTTTTTGTAGCAAAGAAAGATGGAGGACTACACCTTGTTACAGATTACAGAGCGCTCAAAAAGGTCACAATTAAGAACAAGTATCCCCTGCCCCTGATTGGCAACCTCTTGAAACCCTTGGGGATCACAATTCCAAAACAAAAATTGACTTAACAGCAGGATATCATCAAATCCATACTAACCCAGAAGACATCCCTAAAACAGCATTCTGAACTAAGTATGACTTTTCCAAATGTGTTGTCCCCAACTTTGAAATGGCTTATAGGCTCACTATACCATGTCAGCAATGTCTGGGTAGCTTGAATAAATCAATTTTGGCATGATAAATGCCCCAAGTGCCTTTGTGACCTTTATGAATGAAGTTTCAAAGATCACATTGGGAAAAGGGCTATGGTCTACCTGAATGACATAATTGTATACATATTCACTAAGACACAACATTAGAAAGATGTCTACATGGTGCTATACCCTTTAAGACAATCAACTCATAGCTAAACCCTCTAAATGTGACTTCTTTTCAACTAAGCTTTACTCTTAGACCACATTATCAGCAAAGATGGGGTTATCCCCAAACCAGAGAATGTAAGAACCATAACTGATATGCTGGCACCACGCAACAAGAGTGAACTTTGGACGTTCTTGAGAATGGTTGTGTATTTCAGAAGGGGAACCCTGACTGGGGAGCCTTGAATACTCCCTTATCCGCAATCATTGGCAAAACAACAAAATTTGTATGGACACCACTGAGATAACAACACTTCTGACAACTAATAGAGCACATGGTTACCACCCCTATATTACAGTACCCTTATTGTGAAGGAGTATATGAGCTGGAAACAGATGCCTCTGACTATGCAATAGGGGGAGTACTCTAAATTTAAACCACAGAAAAAGACTTCCTCCCTATAGCCTATGAGTCAAGAAAACTTTCTGAAGGTGAGCAAAGATACCCAGTGCATGACAAGGAACTGCTAGCCATTGTCCACTGCTTAATGAAGTGGCCATGCTATCTGGAAGGTGAATATATATTCAAACTGCTAACAAAAAACAAGCCATTTATATTCTTTAAAACACAATAAAGATCATCTAGACAAAAAGCTGAATGAATGAGCCTTATACAAAGGTACCCAATGATAATTGAGTACAAACCAGGCAAGGAAATAGTTACTGCAGATGCCCTATCAAGGTTATACTGTAAACACCTACTATGCACTGATGGAGACCCCAAATGGCTCATGTTAAAATGATAAATCTCCAAGAGGGGTTCCCACCTGGTACACTAATAGATATCCAAGAGAAAGTCCTCAAGAACAAATATCTGTTAAAAAGCGTATATGGCACTCTATATTGCATATTACCAAGTGGCAATACTGCACCCTACGTACTGTCAACACAAAATATTGACACAATACTTTGATACCACAGAGATCTAGGACACACCTGTAGCAGAAATCTACACATATACCTCAAAACGCGCTACTTTTGGCCTAACATGCTTGACAACATCAAGGAAGTGCTAGACCAATGCAAAGTAGTGAAAAGTACGCCTGCTCCAAGGTGCCCCCAAGTCAGTGATACCAGTGACAATCACACAATCATTCAATATGTGGTCCCTGGATATTGTGAGACCAACACCCAGCAAATAGAAAAGGCAAAAAGAAGATCATAACATATATTGACTATGTGACTAGATGGCTTATAGCACAGGCCAAAAAAGAACACAAAGAAATTATGTGAGACAGTTTATTGGCAAAGAAATCATAGCCAAGTTTGAAAAACTTGAGCTCCTAATCATTGACAGAGGAACCAAATTTAAGGCTATTAATAACAACATCTACCTTGCTAAAAATGGAATAAAGCACACTGTTGCCAACCCCTATTACCCACAAGCAAACAGGAGAGTTGAAAGATTAAATGGTTCCCTTGTGGAAACTCTCAGTAAACTTTCTGTCAACAGCCCAAAGCTTTGGGCTGACATGCTCCTGACAGCATTAATGGTGTGTAGAACACAATTCAATTGCATTACAGGCAAAAGCCTCTATGAATACATTCACAGGTACAAACCCACCATTTTCAGTACTAAGCTAAAACCATGGTTACCTCTTCCTAAGAAAGTACCAGACAACAATGACCTTGACATACAACATTCCAGAAGAGACCAAGAAGTCAAGGAAAAGGAAAGAATTGAGATAGAGACAATCCCACCCCAACAGGAACAATTAAAAGTTGGAGATGAGATTTGGGTTGTCAACCACAATGCACACAAATTGGAACCAGTCCTGTCAGGACCAGGAATTGTCATGGAAGTCAAACCAAATAACACATACCTCATCAAAGGAATTGGTGCACATTCCAAACTTAAACAGATGCATCATGACCAACTGTGCCTGTGCAAAGCCAGAACAACACAACACAATTCACAACTATCTGTTCCCAACACAAAACTGGATTAATACCAATCCTGAATCCCCAATACTCTCAAGAAAATTCCTAAGGTTTACCTTTCAGCACTCCAGGGGGAGATGTTGCAACATCTTTGATTACTCCCTCTTGGTAAAGTAATTCCTTGAGTGATTCCCAACTAATCATTAAGTTGGTGCACTATTACCAATTGCCCATCTATTACGGGGATCAACCCTTTTGAGTCCTAAATGGAAAATTAATAGGACAAGCCCCATGACTGTGAGAAAGGGGGCTAAACTAACTAAGTTTGGCTCACATCTGAGTGAAACAAACCACCAGGATACCGCCCAGTGGAGAACTGGGACGGCTGTTTGAAGGGGGTACCACAAGGAGGACACAGATGGCATCTGGTGCAAATATGTATTTAGTGCCATCAGCGCCATGCCTGTGAGCAATTAGGGCGTACAGGTAGGGGCAGGAGGAGGCATCACGGGGGCGTGGAGAGGCTCCAAGGTGTCCTTCTCCAGGTCAGGAAAGGAGGGCATAGACCCCTCTTCACCCACAGGAGCAAGAGAGGCATAGACAACGTCACTCAAATCCAGATCATCACAAGTCAAGCTCTTCACCACAGCCTCTCCGGAGTGAAAGAGGTTGCTGGGAAGGCTCAACAGGCTAGGAGGGTCTTCACTCATGAGTCGTGCCAAGGAGGAGATTCTGGACCACAGGTCAGGAGAAGTTGACCACAGGAGAAGGGAAAATGGACCCAAAGAAAATACAACAAATTTGACTACTGGGAGTATCATAGTTGTATTCTCCAGGAAATTCTGAGAAAAATGGTATAATTTTTGTGGTAAAATTGGATAAAATTAGACCCCAGTAGGGGTGATCACAAGCTAGTAGTAAAAGCAACAGCAGAACGAGTCCAGGGGCCTTGGGAGTGGTTGTGGACACCAGGAACAAAAGCGTGAGAGGGAAGTGGGTTTATAACACAAAAATCAAGGTAAAAACCAAAGTTACAATAGATTTTATATTGATTTTTAAAGGAAAATCTAAGTTCAAATTGTATTTTTTAAAGCAATAGCAAAACCCAAAAGAGCTATACGCTCAAGCTTCTTTGAGATAAGCCAGAGAAGAGGACAGGTTCAAACTGGGCTGCCTTAAGGTAAGCTTAACAGCCAATACTAACACTTTTAAAATTTTAACTAGGAAGACTCCAAATTGAGACTCCACTGAATAAAACTTCAAAATTTGACCAAAAAACCAAACTTTAATCTAATTGCAAAATAGACAAGCAGGGGACTAGGGGCCCCCTTGCTGTGTTAAAAGGGGGGTTTGGTCACATGATTTTTGAGCTAGATCTGATTGGCTGGGGGAGAATTTTTGTGGGACAGAACCAGGTTGACTGGAATGTTTCAACCCAATTTCTGCGGGCCCATTTGATTGGTTGGAAGGGGTCTCATGAATTTGAGGTTCACTTGAGTTGCTGGTTGTCAATGTGGCCGCCTTTGATTGGTTGGTTCTTATAGTTTTTAAATTTGGACGACACCAAGCCAACAGGAAGTCCAAATTGACCAATGTTTCTTCCCAGGAGGGGGCAGCCAGAGGCAACACATCCACGGGGTAGGCCAAGACAAACCTCTTGTCAACTGTGTGCGCCAAATCCTCTAAAGAATTAAGGGGTTTGGCTGGAGTTTTTGGACCTTTCTTGGTGCGGCAGGGGAAGATTTTACAATCCAATGCCAGAGGTGGCAGTAAATTTACAATGACGTACATGGACAGCATGTGACTTCCCATTATACTATATAATACTCTAAACTCATAGTAATAAAGCATCATTCTCCTCTTAATTTCCCCTCTTTTGTTTATTATACTTCTCAGAAGTATATTCATAACAACAGGCATGGCCTGGTTGAGGACCTAGGTGATGGTGAGCAGTCCAGTTGTGTTTGGTATTTTTATTCAGATGTGGCAAAAACAAGCTGCTACCAGTGACAATGAGGTAACCTATGGAGGGGAAGTGAGAAGAACATGATAGAATAATATTTTTATTGAATAATGGATTAGATTTTAAGTAAATATATTGTGCCTTGATAATACTGATGTTCAAGGATCAAATATTAGTGAAAATGATAGTGTGGCTGATTTTTATGTGACTGAACTAGCGTTATAGTGAAGGGGAGGATGAGGACCATCAAAATGGAAGGTTGAAGGGGTTGAATCCCCTCCTTCAACAGTATAGTGAAAATTAGTTTTACAAAGTTTTAGCCCAAAATGAAGGCAATTCCAAATCACCAAAGGATGTAAGGGCTAGTGCTGCATTCACACATTTCTATCAAAAACCAGATTTATGTCATTAAAGTGGGTTAGCTGTTTGGCCTCTGCTATAATTAATCACGCATCTTTTTAGATCTTCCGAGAATTAAATTACCTATCATAAAATGTATTTTTTAGGTTTAAGCCTTTCCAGATAAGTAACCTTAAGGGTTTTATATTATGAAGTATATATATGATTCCTGAATTATGGCAGCCATACATTATATTTCATAAATAAGTAGCCATATAAATTACTCAGAATATATGATGCTGCACTCCCATTTTAAATGTATTTAGCATTTGAGAAAAGCTTGGCTCAGATATTTGTTTTCACCTTTCTTGATGGTTTATATGTAATTTGAACCCCAGGATACACAGTGAAGTTTGCTTCTGGAGCATAAAATCTTTAGTAATATTGCTTGGAATTAAAAATATATCAATTTAAAGACAAATTATTATTTTTCCAAGAAATCACTATCAAAATATTGTATTATATATCTTGTACATTATGCTAAAGCTAGAAATTAAGCTTTGATACATTTTGCTTCTTAAATTTATGTAGGTATAGATTGAGGTTTTGATAAACCCTCAGCTTGATTGTAATTCCACATCAAAATCAAATCAAAATTGTTTCAAGATAAAAAATACTGTAATACCAAATTACAGATTTATGATATTTAGGAAATAATCAAGTGAGCTTTATTGCAATAGATTGGGGTTTATATAGCGGTTTCAGAAATGCGTTCAATATTTGATATTTGATGACAAATCAAATTTGGCATCACACTTTGCCACTGAATTATTTGTGGTATGGTTTCAGCTGTGCGCCATTGATTGTTTGTGCAAATCTGACGCCTTCATAATTCTTGAAGTAATAATTGTTGTTATTGCTTTGTTGATAGATGGTGAGGGGTCCTGTCCACTTGGTATTGAACTTCCCCAAATGGCTGTTTACTAAGCTATTCTTTAATTTAAAAATGTGTTGACCAATTTGGAATATAGATAAGATGAACTGCATCTCTTCCTGTGACTCTCTTATTTTCCTAGCCTTCTCTTTGATAGCAGTCACGGCTTTGGCTCTGACTACTTGTCTATAGTTGGTTGTGTTGACTTCTTCAGATAAGATTCTAGGTATAGTAGTTGGTGGTTTCATGCAGTGCATTACTTAGAATGGTGCTAATTGTGTTGTTGTGTGTACTTTTTTTCTGTAATGCCATAATGCTACAGGTAATGCATCTTCCCATGTGCTAGGTTGGTATTTGGTAGACTTTTCTAAGGTTTGTACCAATGTTTTGCTGAATCTTTTGGTAAGTCCATTGCAGTGTGGATTGTATGCTGCTGAGAACCTATGTTTAATACTAACCAATTTTTTAGGTCTGCTATCATTTGGTTCCGGAAGTGGAGTCCTTGGCCTATCAGTATTGTTGCTGGTGGGCCAAATTGTAACATAATTTCCTTGTATAGGAATTTAGCCGCAGTAAGTGCTGTATTATCCAGATAAGCCACTGCTACTGGCCATCTTGAGTAGTATTCCTTTGCTACTAAAACATACTTATTCCCATGCTTAGATGTTGGTAGGGGTCCCAAGAAGTTGATGCCCCAGAGGTCAAACATCTTTTCCACAACAATAGGTACAATTGGTTTTGAGTGTTTGATCTTCTTACTAAACCTTTGGCAGGCTTGGCATCTTTCTACGTGCTCAATGGCCTCACTGTACATCCTTGGCCACCAGTAGGATGCTTTAAGTTGTTCCACAGTGGTGTGTTAACCAAAATGTCTGTTTCCTTTGTGTGCTTCTGTGAGTATCTTCACCCTTTTTTTCTTAGAAGGTACTAGTTGCAGACCATCATCCATCTTTCTAAATAAGTTGTTGTTTACTAATGTGAATTTTAGGGACTTTGCTACGAATTCTCTGGCTTCCTCTTTGGAATTCAATTTCAACTTTGAGGTGGTGGTATCCACAAACTTTTGCAAGTTTGTTTTGTAGCTTGACATCTTGGTAAGTAGTGAGAACTGCCTGGACAGACCGTCAGCTACAGTGTTCTTTTTCCCTGGGACATGTTGAATGTTGAAGTCATAGTCAATAAGGTCAGTAAACCAATGTATTCTTCTTGAGTTTGTGCATTGGTTGTCTGTTATGAATTGCACGGCAATGTTGTCTGTGTGTATGGTAAGTGGGTGTCCCAATACATAATAACGGAATTTATCTAGGGCTCTGACAGCTGCAAGTACTTTTTTATTGTATATGCAGTAGTGGTATTCAACATCAATGAATTTCTTTGACATATACTCTATAGTTTTGAAGGTCCCTTCTACGTCTTGGCACAGTACGGCTCCTATTGCATCCTTGCAAGCATCCAAGATTTGAAACTTCTTGTTGAAGTTGGGGTAGATGAGTACACTGTCTGAGGTAATAGCTTTTATTAGTTGATTAAACGCATTGTTCTCTTCTAGTCCCCACTGGAATTCCCTATCCTTGTGTGTTTGGTTGAACAGCGGCGCTGCAATGTTGCTGTAGCTGGGTATGAACTGATAGTAATACCCAACAACCTAAGAATGATCTAACCTGACTTGCACTTGTAGGTTTTGGTCATTCACTTATTGCTTTTGTCTTGTCTGGGTCCAGGTGTTTACCTTCCTTGTCAACAGTGTGTCCAAGGAGTTTAAGTTCTTGTACTTCAAGGATTAATTTCTCTGCATTGACACTAAGGTTAGCTTTCCTGATTCTATCTAAACAGATTTTTAGATGTTCCAGATGTTCTTCAAAGGTTTTTGAATAGATGGTGATATTGTCCAGGTAGACGGTCACAAAATTTCCAATGAGGCCAGAGAACACATTCTTCATGATCCTTTGGAATGTACGTGGTGCGCCTTTTAGTCCAAAGGGCATCCTGGTATATTCAAATTAACCCCATTTACTAACAAATACAGTTTTAGGTTGGTCTTCTTTGCGTACCAGGATTTGGTAGAAACCACTAAAGAGATCAATATTGAAGAACCATTTGGCTCCTCCAAAGGAAGCCAGGATGTCAGAGATACAAGGTAATGGATAATTGTTGCATATAATAACCTTGTTTAGAGGGATATAGTTGACACACATCCTTTGCTTGCCTCCTTTCTTAGAAACAACTACCAGTGGAGAGGCCCAAGGTGAAGAACTAGGTTTGATTAAACCCTGCTTTAGCAATCTGTTGATTTCCTTTTTAACAAGTTCTTCTTTAGATTGTGGTAGCTGATAAAATCTGGACGTGATGGGGCGCATGTTTCCTGTGTCAATTTTGTGTCCAAAGCCTGAAGCTTTTGGTAAGTCATATGGTTCTATGACTTCAACTAGTTGAGTCTTTTGATTGTTTGTTAACCATTCATTTTTACTAATATTTGTTTTGATAGGTTCACATAGGAATTCTGTGATATGGGGGGTGTCAAAGGTAATGTATAGTTGAACTTTCAAATTGTTGTATTCAATTGTCAAATTTTTTTCCCGTGTATTGGGTGGTAATACCCAATCTGTTCATTGTTTGTCTTCCCATTAGTAATGTATATTTGTGGTGATTGAAGATTTCAGCGTCAATCTCTATCTCTGCGCCTCCTATCCATAGTTTCAGTCCTTTTGCCACGCCAAGACAGAATTTTTTGCTTCCATCAGCCATGATGAATGTTACGTCAGATGGAGCAATGGTGAAATCAGGTAAGATTTCTAGAAATTTAACTGTTATCAAATTGCTATATGCACCTCCATCCAGGATGACATGTGCCATGTGCCTGTTGATGGTGCCTTCTGTTCTTGGAGCTGCGGTGCCAGCCAAGAATAATTCTTCTTTCCTATAGGGTTGCAAAGCTGAGACCGCTTTGTGGGCTTTCTGATGTAGTGTTGGACTCTCTCAGAATACATCAGCCAATGAAATTGTGATTGAGGTATCCTCAAACAGTTTTTCAATTGATATTCTCTTATTTAATTTTTCAATTTTTAGGGTGTCTGCTTCAAATGGATGTTTTGAGATTCCTGGGGCTATTTGTTTGTAGTTGCCATTCATCTCCAGTTCTTCCGTGTTCATTGGTAGGTTTGATTTACAATTATCCACTAATTCTTTATCTATAGGAGTGTTGAATGTGTCCATAGTTGGATTGCAATTCACTTCCGTCTCCCAAGGGGTTGTTGTGTCCATGTGTGGGTTTACAGCCAATCCTGCTCCCACTAATGGTGACATCTCCATTGGTGGATTGTTTGTGGCATCCACTTCAACCAATGGTGATGTCTTCATTGGTGTGTTATTGTAAATACTGTCACATTCCATGTAATCATCATCTGTGTGAGTCACTCTGTTTGTTGCATTTGCTACAAGTGATGATGTGTCAAGGGAATCATTCCAGTGGAAAATTCAAAGGGAATTTCCAAATTGAGCTCAACACTATTGTTGGTGCAAGCTTGAGTTGTTGGGGATTCTGGTACTGTTTCAACAGTGACCAAGTTGTATCTGAGGTTTTCTTTAGCCAACAATGGGTCGTTGAAGTCAAGTTGTTCTTTGAGTGGGGTGAGTGGGTTGGGGTGTTTGGGGTTCCATCTGCTGTCGCGGACTGTGGGTGGTGCATGGGTGCCTTCTTTGTAGACTTCGTCAATTAATTCAGTCGTGGCTTGGCTATCTGGTGTAGTGGAGCCTTTGCTGTTAATTGGAAGTTCTTTGGGTGAGGGGTTTGCTTCCATTTCATGGCGTTTCAAGGATGGGGTGTGTAGTCTTGGTCAGGAGATGGGGCGCGAGATCTTATGTGTCTGGGTTTAATCAAAGGAGAGAGGGTAGGGCCATTGTGGTCAATAATGTGATCAGAATTTGTCTTTTTATTCAAAGAAGAGACACCCTTGGGTGTAGAGAGGGGGTGTTTCTCAGTTTGATAAAACTGTTCAGACATCATTACTGCAATGAGGCGCTGCACATTGGTACAGATGCGGTGGGCACAGCTATAGTTACTGTGGTCAGTGCCCTTGCAGATAGAGCAAGGAGCAGTGCATCTTTTGACTTATGCCCTTGTTTTTTGCAATTTTAGTAATTGTCAGTGAAAGGAGCATTGTGTTGTGCTTGTCTGTAACTGGTAACTCTGGAAGGGCGTTCATGGGCAAGGTAGATGGCTTCAAAGCGGTTTTGCATCTCTTTGATCTTGGACTCAAGTGTTTCTACCATGGATGGTTCCTTTTTCTTTGCTTTCACTGCAAAGGGGTTCCATTTTGACTTAGCCTTAACATCTTTGTCCTGTTCTCTCTCCACATAAATTGTGTAGTTCTCATGTACAAGGCTGTATGCTTCCTCCAATGTTGAGGGATTGGCTTTACGGATAAGCCCTGCATATGCTGGTGTAAGAGCCTTCTCAAAAGTAGGTATACCCACCAAGCTGTGGAAGTTGTCAATGATG
The DNA here is from genome assembly GCA_014839935.2 of Entomophthora muscae. NCBI lineage: Eukaryota > Fungi > Entomophthoromycota > Entomophthoromycetes > Entomophthorales > Entomophthoraceae > Entomophthora > Entomophthora muscae. The sequence continues at coordinate 148,225 of QTSX02003695.1, forward strand.
AGCTTGTGTTCAGTACCTGAGAGCCCTTTTGTTTGTTGCGCAAGTACCTTGTTAGCGTACTCTTGGAACATAAACAATAAAAGGTTGGAGGGCTGATAACTGGCTGATCTTGACTTGACTCAAGAGGTGTCAAGGGTCAGGTTCATGGTCGATGAATCTCTTCTTGGCTTCCACCTTCTATTCTTCCCAAGTGTCAAAGAGCATATCTTGATGCCAGATGCGGGCATCATCACAAAGTTTAGAACCAACTTCTTTGAGTCTGGCTGCATCTGAAAGGCTAAAGCTGTCACAATAGTCTTTGAAGGAATAGAGCCAAGCTCTAAACTCTTCGCCACTAAATGTGCCAACATTCTGTGAAGCCCAGAACTTGAAAGCAGCTTGGGAGTCGCAGGTTGTAACCACAGTAGTAGGTGACAGACCAGGTGGGGCAGTGGGGGGCGGGACGGAGTAGACATTTCTACTTTCAACAACAATCAATCAATCAACAACAAGAGTTCGTAAGTAAGGCGTGGCCTCTAATTTTCTGTAATGCTGAATTACAGATTTATGATATTTAGGAAATAATTAAGTGAGCTTTATTGCAATAGATTGGGGTTTATATAGCGGTTTCAGAAATGCATTCAATATTTGATATTCAATGACGAATCGAATTCGGCATCACACTACTCCTCAAAATTCAAATAAATTAGAATATCTAAATATCGAAAATTGACAAGGCACCAATAAATTTGCTTCTCATAGGTAAGAGTAGGGATGCTTCGGCTCAACCCCGGCTAGCTTTCGGCTTTGGGCCGCTGCAGCTAGAACGGAAATACCTAATATTTAATTAGTTTTGAATAAATCTTTAAAGTGAGTGGCTCAGAGCTAGAAACTGGCCGCGGCTGCCCGGGGCTTGGCCGAAGCAGCCCTAGGTAAGCGACTATGATAAATTGGCCAAGCCATTCAAGCAGTGAAACTTGGCACAAACAAAGCTATTAAAACTGTACTTTTTATACCAACGTATTTGTAGACAATATAATTTCAGAAAAAAATACCAATATGTCTGTAGATGCAGCAAAACAAGAGCCTATTAATTTGGCTGAACTCCCTTTATCCCAATTGCATCAGGTGAAAGCTCAACTCGAAGAAGTAATAATCCTCGCCTGGATGTTCTTATCCTCAACTTTCTAATTTAGGAAATAAACCATTTTACTTCTTCATACACAAAATTAAAGCAGGCGCAAACAACATTTACTGATTGCAAAAATAACCTCAAGGAAATCAATGAGGGCAATCAAGGTAAATTTCATTTCCTATATGACATTAATATATTCTTAGATAAAACTATTCTGATTCCACTAACAAGCTCTATATCCTTTTTGAACTTCTTTTTTACATTACTTATTGTTTTCCTTTAACTTTGTTTCCAATACCTTTATGTTCCTGGTAAGCTCAGAGATGTTGAAAAGGTTCTTCTCGATGTCGGAACAGGATATTATGTCGAAAAGGTAGTCTTTATAAAGGGGAAATATCTAATCACTTGCAGTCTGTCAAATCAGCACAAACCTTTTACAACGACAAAGTCAACTTAATCCAGGGGAATCTTAAATCATTGCAAGATACAGTTACTGCCAAGCAGAGCAATCTTAACGGTAAACATGGTTGCGTATTTTTTTCTAATTATGATAGTTCTGATTGATATCATGAACTTTAAAATCAGCCAAGAAAAGAAGCAGACCAAAAATTAACCAAATATTATCGGATAATCATTCCACATAAAATCTTGTATGCTTTAAAGCCTGCTTTTATGGCGGATTTATTGGTTCTAGATTATCTGAAAATATTGCAACGTCAAAAAACTAGTTTTGAAGTTCATTGGATATTCGAAAATGAACACTTTCCTTTTTAATTATTCAAAAATGTGCTATGTTTTTTTAGCTGTAATTTTAGTCTGAGAGGTCTTAACTTGTTTCAAAGATCGGCTTAGATTTTGTTGATATATTTACTGTAGCGGGAAGTAGTTTCATTTAAAACATCAATAAAGATTCAAATAAATCATTGTTTTAAAAAGATATAGCTTTGCACAGATTTTAATAGAGCTAAACCCTTTCTAGTTTGATCTACTTAAAACAAATTTATCGGTTTTTTGATAAATATCCACTTTAGAATTGAAAAATAGCTACAATTTCCCTAAATTGTAAGTAATGCCTTTTGTGGCTTAAGTCTACCACCATCAGTTTTCTCTGACCCATAGTAAACTGTGAATCATCTTGGCCTATATATCATTGGAAAACATCTAGCTATTATAGCTTGTCCAGATATTGCCCTTCTTTTCTTTGGCCTTCAAATTTACGCTTACTTGGTGAACTTTTCTTGCAGCTAAAATCCCATCTCAATAACATCATTTTAGACAAGAACATCTGTGAACCAATTCTTTATTAAAAACTGCCCAGAAATTTAATTTGATTTTTAGACTGTTTAAAATAGAAATAATCCATTCTCTTAACTCCCTGAGCCCAACAAATCCATCATCTAGTTACTTTAGATAGTGCTATTATGAAGGTTAAGGATTCCAAGCTTCCGTTGAATAAAGCCAAACATTTCAATCGTGTCTGAATACACTCCCAAGGTGTATACAATCCAAAAATAAACTTAAAAAGTTGAGAAAACAGCAAGAAAATAGTATCCTTTTGTTGGTGGATTGATAGTATTAAATAGTTAAAGTATGATGAGGAGTTGTATGGCTAGATAGTGGCATTTGGGATATACACTCTAGGCGCCATGAATTTTTCAACTAAGATCTCATTCCTGATCCAGATTGTGAGACACTTTCTTTTATGACTTAGACCTGAACATTCAAATAAACATCATTCCAATATAAAGGGATGTAAGATGTCATAGCACTCCCCTCTGAGGTGTTGGAGGTGCACCTAAGTTGTTGCTTCAAGGTGACTAGATGCAGGCCTGAGACTTGTTGAGAGTTCCCTTGGATACCAGCTTGCTTGATTCTCTGTTGTACTTGTGCCTTTCAGGATCATAGGTAGTTGTGATGCATTAGCTTAAGATAAGAGGAAGGGCCAAATCTGTGATAAAACAATAGATTGTAGGCTTGATTTCCATGACACTTTCTGAGTCTACTTTCTTTGGCTGCAATTCATATTAGCTAAAGTTGACTATTCAGACTTTATTGCACATTCAGAATCGATTCAAAGACAGAGAAATAACACCTTTTCATACTATTCTACCCTCTTGATGCTCATAATTTTATCTGTAATTGATGGTAGCAGGATGATTTGGAGGAGGAAGCCATTTTTAAATATAAGTTGTGGCCTTGAATGGAAGTTACACTGCAAGAATATTTCCTGCAACCTTATCGCTATGGTCCTCCACATGTCTTGTAGTTCACTTGGGAAGTCATTTACCTTTGGATAAGTTATATTAAACAAATAAAGGGGAAATCAGAAGAGATTGATGATTTAAAAGAAGACAGTAATAGTTTTCTATATCTGAATAAGATGCCACAGTTTCCCAAGAAAGTTAGTAGTGCTGGAAGAGTTCTGATGAATCCAAATTTTTTTACTGGTGTCGAGTATATACTTCTGTGAAGTATAATAAACAAGATAAAGGGGAAAATTGAGAAGAGAATGATACTTTATTTGATATGAGTTTAGAGTGTTATATAGTATCATGGAAAGCCACATACTGTCCATGTACGTCATGGAAGTCATGGGGTTTTCTGAGTAATGTTCCTCTTAAGTCACGAGGTTTATTCAAGCTGTATTCTGCTTAGGATCTGGACTGTTTGATCCCCATAATAGATAGCCAAATAATAGTAGTGCCACTGGCTTAATGATTAGTCAGTGAGCCACTTGGTGACTCATTTGGTGAACTACTTGGGGCGTTAATTTTCCAAGAGAGAGTAATCAAAGATGTTGCAACACTGGTAATTCATCAAACTCAGCTCAAGATTCTTAATCCTTATATTTAATAGCTTTGCAACCAATGCTTGGGAAAATAGTTTCCCAAAGTGAGTAATCGGAGATGCTGCAGCACTTTTTCTTGGGATATCAGAAGGTACATCTTTGAGTGAGTTTTTAATTCACACCTGATATCTTTCCATAATGTTCTTAGGTTCTTACAAGTGTGAAGAAATATGTTTCTGACTTTGAAGAGATAAAATCAATTGTGATGTATCACTTTTAGGGTCATTTGAGTGGCAACTGTGATGAGATTGACTAACAGTACTCAAACCTAACATAAATATTTATTTAAGCAATTTAGACTATTTCTTACTAATAATCTAGGGGTGCAAAACAAAAAACACTGTAAGCCAGCTCTGTGTCAGGGCTGGGAGTGGTGTTATACCAAGATGCCATCAAAGGGTCCCACCCTTCTGGATATTGAGACACCAATGCCCAGTACAAGAGGGGGGCACAGGATAAGTACAGCATACCAGCTGCAAGGGGTTGATAGGCACTGAGGTGGGGCATCACAACTTTGGCCAGACTAAGGATGATTAAGATAACCATCACATATCTGCTGTGATCATTAAGTTAGACTTCAGCAGCAGATTGGCAGATAGGGGGAGGTGTGGGTGGTATTTAGCAACTAGCCCTTCCAGGGCTGGGCGCTGGTTGGTAGTCCATCAAAGTGGCTCTATAGGCTCAACTGTTTGGTAAGTAGGCTGGCTAGAAGGTTAGATCCAAGCTTTTAATAATATGTGTGGAATAAAGGCTATTATCACATGGTTTACCATACACTTTATTTAACGTTTTCTGCAATTGACTTGAGTGAAGGGAAGTGGGTTTTATACCACTCATATGGTCCTCCTTGAAAGGAACTACTGGAAGCTTTTTGAAAAGCACCAGTGTCCCATCCTTTGGTCACATGCACTTGGAGGGGAATAGGAAGAGGAGGAAGGGATTCAGGAACTTTGGGCTGGGTTTGGGTTTTGTAATTCATCAGAGCAGTGGCAGTGAATTGGCTAAGGGAATCTTGGCTGGGGACCTAGCTGGAACGGGGTCAGTGGCATCTGGTCTCATCTTCATTGTGGGTAGATTGCTGGGTGCTAATTGGGTGGCTTCCATTACAAGCAGTAAATTGCATTGGGGTGCAGTTATTGTATGGTTGAGAGATTATTTTGATCAACTGAATGGTGGTTAATTTCAGTCTTCTAGGTGGTAATGTTATCTACCATTAAATCAGTTGGTCTTTGGGGTTTGGCTGGATTGGGTTCTTGCGTTTCTAAGTAATGCTTGATTATACATTATTTGATTATTGGCAGAGACTGTAGGAGCAGAAACAGATGGTGTGGTGGGGACAGAAACAGAAGTAGTATGAACCACGGAAGAGAAGGCCAGACCAGAAACAGAAACCAACACAACATTTGAAATGCTGGTTGAGGACTGTAGAAATCCTAGTTGGTACTGGATTTGCTTCAGTACCCAACTGATGCATTTGGCTGTGGCTAAGGAGCCAGATGATTCCTTTTTATATATTAGAGCCAGTGGCTCCCAAGCTGTTGGGGGCTGCTAGCCCTCTGGGCCAGATAGTTGGCTAGCCCTGGTCATAATTACAGACGGGGTCATTTGCTCCTGGCCTAAATAGGCAAGAGCAATCTGCTTGACCTCTCACTTGTCCTGGTGGCTTGGCAGGGGTTTGATTCCCCTGTCAAGCTTTTGCGGCCGCCCACACAGCTACTTGCTGAGCACAGATGAAGATTCAAATCCTGTTGGGTTTGTTTTACCTTTGCTGTTCCTTATATCCTGCTAATAATTCTATTTATCTAAATGCCAAGAAAAGAGATAATTCATATGTAAATTTACTAATAAAACCAAACCAACTAAAAAGCAAGTTTTCAAAGGTAAAAGGGGATAGATGATACTTTTCAAGCCACAACCCATTAAATTAAATAAACACATACACACTTTCAGCCCCAGAATGTTCCAGACAAAACCCTATGTTGCACAGTTTCAATGCCTGTGATTGAGCAATTGCGCAACTAAACAATTGTGTTGTTAATCATGCAGATTAACCCAAAGGAAACTTTAATTCCAAATGGGGAATCAAACCCTGGTCAAGTCCAAACCTGGGGCAGTTGGAAACCGTCCCAAAGCCAAGTGAAGAGAATTTTAATTAGCCCACACCCTCTTACTATAAATTCAGAACCTGAACGTAAAAATGCGGGATTGTCAAATCCTTGGTCCAAATTTCAAATCACTTTTGCGGGCAACTCAGCTGAGTGAAAATTAAAAATATTTAATAAAATCAACCATTTAATTTGACTATTTTGATTTATTTAAATTGGCAAAGTTTAGATCTCTTGAGCAGATAACTCAACTAAAAAAAGACAAAACAAAGCAAACAAATGTGGGATACATAAATATAAATTCAGGATTCTAATGTACAATTTGAGATTTCCTGTATTTCAAACAAAGCATAGACATCATGAAAAAAATAATGAATCTGAAATTGCAGGATTGTCAAATCCAAGAACCAAATTTCAAATAAAAAATGAGGTGAATTCAAAATAAATATAATTTATGGGTGTCTCAAAAAGGATGTCAAAGGATCTAGAATAGATTTGTGCTAATTTCTTTAGGAATCATAGGTATTCTCAAAAATCACCCTATTACATTTTAAGACAGATAAAATTTAGATGAAAGATTACAGTGGGTTTAAAAAACGCTAATAAAATAAAATTATATATTACAATCTATTTTTATCATGTTGCTTTTTCCTTGGTGTGTTGATAGTTCATTTGCTGTTGATAATGTGCTTACATTTAATTGGATAGTTTCACCTCCAGTTGCCTTGGCAATAGGAAATCAAGTTGCCTCCCTGAGAGCAGTTGTGGTTGCAGAGGCAACTTGATTTCCTATTGCCAAGGCAACTGGAGGTGAAACTGTCCAATTAAATGAAAGTACATTATCAACAGCAAATGAACTATCAACACACCAAGTAAAAGGCAACTTGATAAAAATAAATTCTAATATATAATTCTATATTATTATTGGTGTTTTCTAAAATCTACTGTAATTAAGCATCCTTAATAACAACACATTAACACATAGTGTAGCAAACTGATGATTTTTCCTTTCCCAACTCTCCTTCCTTCCTCAAAAAGAAGTTTGTTTGGCCAATGGCTATGCCAGGGAAAAAAACCTTTAAAAGATTTCTGCATCATCAGGAGGGTGGCTCATATATAATTATATGGGTTTGTGTTTGCTATATTAGTGATTTGGAGTGCAGACTATTACATCATTTCCAGTTTAGACAATTATAAATTTCACTTAATTTCATGTCTAAACATGGTTGTTGAGATTGAATTTTTCATTTGATTTTATCCAGAGTGAGCTTCTTGATTTGGACTGATTTGTCCTAGTTTCTTACTGTACATTCAATTTGGATTTCAAATCCGGCAATTATTATTTGAGTTTACTAGTGGCATTCATTTATGGTTTCAAATTTGGTTCATGGATTTGAAAATACCACAACTCTAAAAAACGGCAACTGTGGTAAGTTTGACTCCCTGGTACTCAACACTTTGTTGAGTACCAGGGAGTCGAGTGCCGCATATGTGAATCTATTAGTGTTTTTGGCTTAACCAATTTTAAGCTAATTTTTACTAGTAATTTAGGGGTTTGAAACCAAAAACCAAGGTTGAATTTACTTGAACTTGACTCTGTTTAATAAATTGGTTAGCTAAAATACAGATTTAAGGGGCAATTTATAAATAAATTTACTAATAGAAATGAAAAAACCTGTGTTTGACACTCTAAACCCAAAAGTGACCAGTTTGCCACTTTTTAAGCCAAATCAATATTTTATTAATAAAATACTTATGCGCTTATATAAAAATTGTTATTTACTATTATATTTTTATTATTAGTGTCCATAGTTGTTGATTAGGCTCCCAAGCACCACTATACTGGATTTGGTGGTACAGATATTAATCAAATACCCCACTTTTTTACTTTATGTCATTTCTGGGTTTTTGGATTAAGTGGTGCCACATAAATTAAGCCCAATTTATTAAGAGATTTAATATGTAATTTATAAAAAACTGAAACTCAACCCTTTCTTTGTATGACTCTATCCACTTGACACCTGATTGGTTTTGGATTTAACTAATCAAAGGCTCGGAATTAAGGCTAAATTAATATGTGACGCACTATGAGCGCCACTCGACACTCATCCACTTGACAATTTAACTTGGGGATTAGTACAGAGAGCATCTTAACGTTTTAACCAACACTATGGTAAAAGATTCACTCCCAGCTCCTCACAGCATACCCTAGTCACTAATAAACACATTTCCACTCATTTACTTTTTTAACTTATGTTGTATTTTTTTATTTTTGAGCATACAAAACTGCCTTGCTTTTGGTTTAACTTTCGAACCTGGTTTAAATTTAAGCAAGTTTTATATGTAAAAAACATAGTAAATTTGATGTTTCTGCTCAACTCTGGCATACTTGACAGTGAGAATTCAGCTTTTTCCGGCTGTTTGACAGTGCTGAACTTGACACTTTACTATGTTTTGAATTTTCAACTCTCAATAAAAAAACCACATAGTAATTTTTTTGTTATTATAATCTACTACTTTTTCTGCTGCTCTCCATATAATTTTCATATATTTTTTTGATTTTCAATTAAACTTTTACATTGATTTAACACTAAGATGTTATGCTGAACCTAACATCTTTGATATTTTATCATAAATTCACTTATTTTCTATGTTTTAACCTTTATATCTATACTTTGAGTTTCTATTTTGCTTCTATTTACTTTTTTATGTTTTTTTATAAATAAAACTTTGTTTGCACACTTTTCATTCAACTTTTGCTTTGCTTTACCTCTTTGTGTTTGCAATATCTTCTCAATCATTTTATTTACAATGCTAAACTTTTCTTTAGAAAAAATCAAGCAAGAACAGCCAGCAGCCTAAGCGCCAAGCCTCCAAAGGCTCCAAAGAAACTGCCTCCACCCCCAAGCGTGCCAAGAAGCCTGCAAAGGCAAAGTCTCCAACCCCATCTCCTCCCACTCCCCCCTCCACCCTCATCTTCTACATCCCCTTCACCTTCCCCCCAAAAATCCTCCCCCAATAAATCTGATGGTGATCTTACCAACCACTCATTTTATCACTCAGAGGCCGACTCTGAGCCTACCAAGGAGCGCCGGACCAAGAAGGCAAAGGCTGCCAAGGAGCCCACCTCTTCTTCTGGTAAAAAAAGGAGGCATCCAAGCAGGCCTCAAAGAATCCTTCCCCTCCCCCTCCCAATGGCTCTTCCCCTTCTTCTTCATCTGACCCCCAAGATGAGCCGGAGGATTACTCCAAGAAGTTTAAAGCTTCTGGTCATGTGGCTTGGGATCCACTGGCCATCCACAACATTTGCAATATGGACAGAGAGTTTAAAGTTCCTAAGCGCTTCCCCCGGTACTTTCTGATCATGTCTGTAAAGGACGGCCCTGGTTACGTTGCCAACAATTATATCTTTAATTGCAACAACCAAAAGTGGCAGACCAAAAGCAAGCACTTTGTCTGCAAGGATAAGACTTGCGGGGCCCAGTTGAACACCGAGGGCTGGGAGCAAGTAACGTTGGAGAAGGGGGAGCACACTTGTGAGCCCCTCAATCATCTAATCACTCAGATGTTAAAGTGGTACCTTGTGCAAGTAATTCCCACATCCTCTCATCTTTGCGCATCAGATCTGGCCATCAAGGCCCTCCAACATATCAAACCCAACAATCTCAAGTTGGTATCAACACAGGAGCAGTTGGTCAAATTCATCAGCAATAAGTGTATTGCTGCAAATCCCCCTCCCCCCAAGGCTTCTGACGCCCTCTCTGAGCTCACGCTCACTCATGAGCTTAAGCAGCTTCCTAGTGGGGAGCGCTTCCTGCTTCATGATGACGGGCCTGCAGCCAAGGACCGTATAATCTGCTACTCAACTCAGCAGAACATGATGGAGTTGAAAAGGGCATCAACCTGTCTAGTTGATGGTACCTTTGCCACTTGCCCCCAGATGTTCAAGCAGCTCTGGATGGTTCATGCCCAGATTGACATCCTGATGATTCCACTCGCGTTCTTCCTTCTTCCCAGGGCCACTGAGGCCATCTATACCCGCACGTTCTCCATCCTCCGCCAAGAAATTGCCCTCCTTCCTCCTGCCAATGATGATGAATCCAAGAAGACTCCCCCCACACCCGCGCCAACCCACCTGCCTCTGACAAGGACCAGGCCACCCTGGACTCAGAGGAAAGGGTGAGGCTAAGAGCTCTTGGGCCTTGTGTATGCATTATGGACTTTGAGCCTGCTCAGTTCAATGCATTCAAGCAGCTGTTTAGCAGGGAGGTGCAGGGGTGCCACTTCCACTTCCTCCAAGCAGTTGCTCATAATGTGCAGGCCCACGCGGAGCTTAGTAGGTTGAGCCAGAGGGATACTTCAGACACCTGCAGATTTGTGCTGGCACAATTTAGTGCCTTGGCTTTTTTAAAGCCAGAGCACACTGCAATGGGGTTTGAGGTTCTCTCAAAGGATCCCTACATAGTGAAGCATCCAGAGTTTAAGCCTTTTCTTGAGTACTTTGAGCCCCAGTGGATTGGGAAGGTCATCACGCAGAGGCAAGGCAAGGCCCGTGCCAAGGCCAGCTGGAATGTGTACCGGGCGGCAGTGAATGGTGAGCTCAAGAACACCTCAGCGCTAGAGGCTTACCACAAACACCTCAAAGCTAACTTTGGGCTCCACCCAAAATTCAATAAGTTCTTTTCCCTCTTGCAGCACAAGCAGGAGAAAACCATCTCCAAGCTGCGTGATCTCTCCAACTGCGTCCCCCCCACCAAGCCAACAACCCGCTGTACCCTCTTCACCAAGGCCATCCAGAGTGCGGCCAAGCACAAATACAAGGCCTCTGAGCTTAAGCAGCAGCTTGAGCTTATTGCCACTTCCCTCCTGGAAGGGGCCAAGATAAAATGGGGAAAGAATGACGAGGAATAAATTTGCTTGCTTGCTTGGTTATATGATTTTTATTTTTAACTTTTAACTTTTTAACTTTAATTTTTTACTTATTAGCTTTGATCATTTAGTTTTTAGTTTTAATTTTAAGTTTTTTTAACTTAATTAGATAGCAGTAATTGTTCTATGTATACATAGTAAGTTTGAGATGAATATTTATAGTTGGAAGTAAGTGAAATATCTTAATTTTTGTTAATTTCCAAATAAAACATATGATATTCAAAGTTGTGCTTATATGAACTATATCAAATAAATATTAATATTTCTTATATTTTGCATAACTTTATTTTTTGTGTTTGTTTATTTTTTTCTCATTGGAATTTTATTTTTATGGTAATAAAAAATATTTTTATAATTAAGAGTGTAAATTACATAGTAAAATGAGAAATAGGCAATTATTTCTCCTTATTTCTATTAATTAAGGTACTTTTTTTATTGCATTTTTGAGCTTTTTGGGGTCACTTTAGTATATTATAGATATATAGCTTATTTTTTATAGTAAAAGTTTTCAGTTCATCAAGATCCGTTAATTAAAAAAGTGTCAATTTCTAATTGACAATCAGGGCAAAAGCTGAATTCTCACTTTACTATAGTGTCAAGTTCAAGGGAGTCAAGTACCAGGGAGTTGATTTTAAGGGAGTTGAACTTACCACAGTTGCCGTTTGTATTCAATTATCATGGGGTACCTTTGTATGAGGATCATCCATTCAGCTTATTGTCTAGATGGGATTTGTTGTGTTTTAAAGAATATCAATGGCTTGTGATTTGTTAGCAGTTTGAATATATATTCACCTTCCAGATAGCACAACCACTTCATTAAGCAGTAGACAATGGCTAGCAGTTCCTTGTAATTTATTAGATATGTTTTTTCACCTTTAGACAGCTTTCTTGATTTATAAGCAACAGGGAAAAAGTCATTTTATTCAGTTTGAATTCTAAGTACTTTTTCAATTGATAGTTAAAGGACATTGGTTTTCAACTCATAGAACCCTATGCGGTTAGGGTACTGTAATATGGGGCAGTTACCATTCATTCCTTTAGTTGTTAAAAAATTTGTTCTCTCAATGGCATCCACACAACTTTTGTTTTTTAAGTGATTGCAGACAGGGACAGTTAAGGCTCCCCAATCAGGGATGAACATCCTGACATACACAATTATTCCCAAGAACGTTCAAAGTTCACTCTTGTTACATGGTGCCAGTACATTGGTTATATCTATTACCTTATAAGGGTCTATTTTGACCCATTATATGCCTATAATGTGGCCTAGTAATGGGAGATCAGTTGAGAAGAATTCACACTTTGAAGGTTTGGCTACAAGCTGTTTGTCTTTGAGTGTATTCAGAATCATGCGGAAATCTTTCCAGTGTTGTTCCTTAGTGGTGCTGTAGATGATTATGACTTCAAGATATACTATGGCCCTTTTCTAATGTGATCTTTAAAGAAATTTGTTCATAAAGGTCACAAAAATAATTGGTGGCATCTGTCATCCAAAATTGTTGACAACATATTTAAAAGTGCCATATTTAGCCTAGAATGCTGTTTTGGGGATGTCTTCTGGTTTATCACAGATTTGATGGTATCATTCTGTTACATCCTTTTTTGTGAAGAACTGTGACCCCCATAGGGTGTCAAAGGGATCATTAATCAGGGGCAGGGAACAACTTTTTTTAATTGTGATCTCGTTGAGCGCCCTGTAGTCTGTGACCAGGTGAAGTCCTCCATCCTTCTTTGCTACAAAAAAGACAACCACAACATAAGGGTATTTGGACAATTGTATGAGTCCTTTTTTAGGGGCCTTGTCTAGGTAGGCCTTCAGTGTGTTGTCTTCTTGTGTTGTTAGGCAATAGATAGGCTGTGCTTTTGGCACACTCCTTTTGAGGTCAATCTCATGTTAGATGCCCTGGTTGAGCAGTAGTCCTGGTAACCTTTCTTAGAAAACAGGTAGGATTTTTTGGACTAGTTGATTTGTATTGGATCTTGTTTCAATGAGGTTTCCACATTTTCAAAATGTGTAATCTCATATGTGTAAGTGTTCCAGTTAATTTTGCTAGCATCTTTTTTCTCTTCTGTTTTGGTAATATTTATGAACATGTGGTCTCTCATCAGTGTGTCAAGATGGGTTGGATACACATGATGGTGCACTTTTTCTTGCTGTATGTTTAAGAGTAGTGCTATCCCAGTTGATATGAGGCTTGGTATTTCTCATCCAGTCCATACCAAGTACTACATTGTAATTTGGCAAGAATGATTGAACTACTAATAGTAGTCTGTATGTCCCCTATTTGGGCAAAGCAAGGTTTTGATTCTCTAGTGACTGGTGTGCCTCTGTTATCTGCCATAATAACCATTTTGATGTTGCTCTTGATTATGGACAGTTTCATGAGGTTGGCAATTTTTTGTCAACAAGGGATTGATCTGCTCTGTTGTCAAATAGCACTGTGCCCTGATATCTGCAAAAGAGGAAAGGGTAAGTGGTGTGTTTATTTCCAGTTTGGATGGCAAAAAGTATGAGATCAATGGAGGGTACTTAGATCATGGTGATTGAATCAGCAACAGTGCCCATGTTGACACTAAAAATGTCAACAGTGGCCATGTTGACATTTTTAATGTCAACACTATAGTAAAGTGACAACCCAGTTTTACATAATGTTGTCTCCTGGATGTCAACACTTTTTTAAGTAATGGCACAGTTTACCTTGAATATTTTTAATGTAAAAAATATTTTAAAATAAAATATTATACTATAATGACACCAGAGAGTTCAAAAATGCAATAAAAAATTGCCATAAGTAATACAAATAAGGCAATATAGGCAACTATTTTTCAATTTACTTGTAATTTACACTCTTTATTATAAAATTATTTTTTATTACCATATAAAATTAAAATTCCAATTAACCAAAAAGAAAGATATTTTATATATCATAATAACTACAAAATATAAGTAAATTCTAATTTTAATTTATTATACTTTATATAAGTGCAACTAAAAAAATCTCATGCCTTAAAGATAAATTAGCAAAATATAAGATATTTCTTACAAAACCACATTGAAACTGAATTTCAAACTTACCATTTATACCTAAAAAGATATGTACTATCCAATAAAAATAAAAAATAAAAAAATCCAAAAGAAAAATCAATCCAGGAAAAGCAAAGCAAAGTTTATTTGGCTAATCAAAGCCACCAGCAAGAGCAGTTGCAACATCTTCAAGGTATTTTTTTATTTCTGCCACCTTATAATTCTTCTTCACCACCTTTTGCACTGCCTCCTGGTACTCCTGATATTTACTCTTCTTCTTCTTGGGGGTAACCTGGTTGGCTAGGTTGAAAAACTTGGAGACATTACGGGCCTGCTTGCCCTGTAGCTTGGCAAAAAACTTGTTGTATTTGAGGTTGGCCCAAAATTGGTCTTCAAGTGCATGTGCCAAACCTCAAGGCTAGAAGTGTTCTTCATCTCCCCCTTGAGGAAGGCGCCCTGGCAATTCTAAGGGGCAGTGGCCCTTCTCTTTCCTCTCCGGGTGGTCACCTTCTAGCCTACCCATTGCTTTTCAAAGTACTCAAGGTAACCCTTGAAAATAGTGGAGTGCTTCTTCATGTAATCATTCTCCAGGAAGGCCTCAAAGCCAAGTCCAGTATGCTCTGGCCGCACAAAAGCCAAGGCAGCAAACTGGGTGATGGTAAAGCAGCACTTCCTTTTACCATCATTAAGATACTTGTCAAAAATCTCCTTCTCGCTCTTGAGATTCTTGATGAGGGCCTGTCTAAAATAGAAGAAGCAGCCCTGAACTTCTCCATTGAAGGTGGCCTTGAAGGCTCTGAACTGAGCTTTCTCAAAGTCCATTATGATCACCTTTGGCCAAGTGAGCGCTCATGAGCTAGCTGCTCTGCAGCTAGGGTGGACTCATCCTTCTCAGCGGAGGAAGGGTTTGCTCTGGTGGCGTGAGTGGGAGGGGGAGCTGGTTGGTGGAAAGGGAGCTCAAAGAATCCTTGTCACGGCCCATACTAGAGTCTGGATGGACTCCTAAAGGGGAGGCAGGCCGGTCCTGAAAGGCCATGTACACAATAGGCGCTATGCAAACCAGGTAGTTTAGAGCAGTGACTAGGGGGCGCCAACTCCCAGTATGGGGCACAACTTGGTTGGCCAGCCCCAATACTGTGATATAGACAAACCCCAGCTTGCTAAAGTCCTGGGTGGGAGGCGCGTTGGGGAGAGGAGGGGCAGTTGGAATATCCTTCATTACTGGTGGAAGATCCAGGTGATGGGGATGGAAATACTCCAGGTCAAGGGCACAGGGTGGTTTGGCAAGGACAACAGGAGTATGGATGGGAGGATATAGGTATGCAAGTTTGTATTGAGTAGTGGATTCACAAATAGATGCAAAGAGAATGATTAAATTTGAGCAAAAATAGACAATTCCTGCAATAAGATAATAATTTCTAGGAATAAACTTGCTTTATTAAGATTTCAACAGTGATAAGGGCTTCTCCCCCTCACTACTTATACTTAATGAAGATTCTGTGGCCTTTTGTGCCACCAGAGAACTGATGGCATCATTTGGAGTTGGATTTACAATTTTAACAGGAATTTGCGTGCTTGGTCAAGAGTGTGAGATCTCATTGGCTGCTATAACATGAACCTTTTGAAATTTGCAGCATGGCAAGTTGATACAGTTATTTTTAGCTCCCACAATGAATTTATTGCCCGATTGCGTGATCAAACAATTGCGCTCCCAATGTGCCATTTCCCAATAGGTAGGTGGCCTAAATTTGATAACAGGCTTGATGCCAGGGATTTGAGGCTTGTGTGCCTCTCAAATCCCGGGCCATTTGCTAGTTGAAAGGGGGGTATTTTGCCCTGAAAAGTGCTTTGTGGGGTTTTCTAAGCTGCATGTTTAATCACCTCTAAGGAGGCCAGCTGACTGTCCAGGGCAATTTGAGCCCTGAAATCATCCCCTACCATAGTTGAGCTTGCAGAGCACAACTCTTTACTCTGAGACTTATATTACTTTAGTAGAATGGCAGCATTCTCCAGGTTGGATTCAGGTTCCCAAGTATTCTCTTCATGGGGTATCCTTTCCATTTGACCAAGAAGTGAAGTTTTTGGTATCAGAGTTTGTGTCCCAGGATGGCTTTGACCTTGTGTTCCGTGAAACTTCCTATTTTGATGGGTGGGGGAGCTGTTCTCACTATCTGGTGCAGGAGAGAGAGTCCTTTCTTTTTTGATAACAGGGAGAAGTGGAATACGCCGTGAATCTTCCATCCAGGGGCAGTTCTAGTCAGTATGCTATGGTACCAATGCATTGTAAGACTTTATAAGGACCTTTTTGACGGGGGCTCAAGCTAGCGCAAGGGGCAGTGATCTTGATGTTCTTAGCTCTGAGATACACAAGGTCTCCTACTTCAATTGGGGGCCAGGGCTTTGTTTCTTGTTGGCAAAATCCTTGTATAATTGTACTGCTCTTCTCAGGTTCTTGGCGCATTCTTCTTGGCACGTGTGGATGTTGCTAACCCAGTCTTGTCCTTTGGGGTTGTTGGCTTCTTCTGTGGGGGGCATCCCATGTGGGGTTGAATCTGTAGTTGGCTTTGAAGGGGGACATACCAGTGGAGCTGTGGTCTTGGTTGTTGTACGCAAACTGAGCCATTGGTAAGTGGGTTACCCAATTGTTCTGTTCCAAGTTAATGTAGCATTGTAAGTACTGCTTGAGGACCTGGTTCACTCTCTTGGTCTGTCTGTTGCTCTGGGGTGGTATGCAGTAGACAACAATCTTTTTATTCCTAAGTCCTTTAGGATTTGGGCCCAAAACTTAGAGGTGAATTGTGGGCCTCTGTCCAAGACCACTTCTCGTGGGAGTCCATGGTTCTTGAATACTTGGTTACGGAATAGAGTGGCAGTTTCCTTTGGGGTTACTTTGGTTGTTGTTGGAATGAAGTGAGCCATCTTGGTAAAGCAATTGAAAATTACAAGGATGGCGTTAAATCCTTTTGAATTGGGTAGCTCCACAATGTAGTCCATGGAAACTGACTTCCAAGGGCCTTCTGCAATCTGAAGGGGTTTTAGTAATCCTTCTGGCTTTCCTTGCTTAGGTTTGGTACGTCTGCATGTCTTGCAACCACTGAGGTATCCTTTAATCTCTGGCTTCATCCTGGGCCACATGTAGGTTCTCTGAATCCCTTTGAGAGTCTTTGTACGTCCAGGGTGTCCTGACATGGGAGAGTCGTGGTATTCCTTCAGTATCTCTAAGCGCATTGGGCCTTCTGGTACATAGGTGCAACCATGTAGCTGCAGGGTGTTTCCATGTAGGGAGTAACCATTTTGGTAGTATTGACTGATGATATCTTTCTTTAAGTCTTCCATGATGGAGATGCAGTGCTGGTCTACGGTCTGAGCTAGTTGGATTTCTTCTCTTCTACTGGCTAGCCCCAGGAATAGGAGCATTGGCTCAATCATGTTTGGGGACAGCAAGGATTTAGTGTTGAATTATTCAATCTCTTTAGCACTAGGAAAAAGGTCAACTCTTTGGCTTAAGGCATCTGGTACAATGTTGATCTTGCAAGGCTTGTAGCTGATTGATAAGTTGTAACCTGCTAGGAATAAGGCCCATCTAGCTTGTTGCTGATTCAGTTGTGGTGGTTCAAAGAAGTATGTCAGGTTCTTGTGATTGGTCATGATTCTCAAAGGGTGGTTGGCATCACAAAAGTATCTTCTCCAATGTTTCAAGGACTGGATGATAGCAAGCATCTCTTTATTGTAGATGGGGTAGTTCAACTCAGGCAGAGTGAACTTTCTTGAGTAGTAATCTATAGGGTGCAGCTTACTATCATACCCCTCCTGAAGTAACACCCCCTAATGCAAAGTCAGAGGCGTTTGTTTCCACAATGAAGGGCTTATTGTAAACCAACATTGCCAAGACAGGGGCAGAAACAAAGGCGTTCTTTAGCAACTCAAAGGCTGACTTGGCAGTATCATCCCACACAAAAGGGTGTTTCTCAGAGGTGAGGCGGGTCAGGGGCAAGCAGATTGAAGAAAAAGTTTGGACAAATTCCCGGCAAAAGTTTGCCAGGCCCAGGAAACTTATGACCTCCTTGCAGTTCTTAGGTTCAGGACATGATGTCACAGCCTCTATTTTATCAGGTGTCATTGCAAAACCTCTTTTCAGTACATTGTACCCCAGAAACTCTACTTCTCTTGGGAAAACTCACATTTCTGGAGCTTAACAAAGAGTCTGTGTTCCTTGAAGCGTTGTAAGACAGCTTGAAGGTGTTCAACATGTTCCTCAGGTGTGCAACTGTAAATGAGAATGTCATCTAAGTAGGCTACAAAACACTGGTCCTTGAGTCCTCCCAAGACCATGCCCACCATAGTTTGAAAAGTACTGGGCGTGTTGCACAGCCCAAACGGCATAACCAAGTATTCAAAAAGACCTTGCCTAGTCTTGAAGGCAGTTTTCCATTTGTTGCCAGGCCTGATCTGGATCTGGTTAAAGGCGTCCCTCAAATCAACCTTTGAGAAAATATTGGCTCCTGAAAGCTGGTCTGAGAGGTCTTTGGCATTAGGTACAGGGTATCTGTTCTTCACCGTGATGCTGTTTAGGTCCTGGTAATTGACACAAGGACGTAAGTCACCACCCTTCTTTTTAACAAACAATAGAGGGGACAAACAAGGATATTTGGAGACACGTATATATCCCTTCTTCAACATTTTGTCCAAGTACTCTCTTAAGGCGGCTTGTTCCTTCATGTTACAACTATATACGGGTCCATGCTTAGGTTGGGTTCTGGGGAGGAGGTCAATGGTGTGGTCAAACTGGCTATGTTTTGTCAAGGCAGTGGCTTCTTCTTTGGAGAAGACAGACTCCCAAGGCTTCAAACATTTTTGGATCTCAGCTTTGCAGGATTCCATGGTGATGTTGTTTAGCTCAGGCGTCTGCTGAGGGTTCAGGCAGGAAACCTCTAAGGTTTGGCTCTTGTGAGTGACAGTCACTTGATGGTTCTTATAGTCCAAGTTCAATTGGTGGTCAACCCACCATTCAAAACCTATCACTACAGGTTTGGGAAGCTTCTCCATGATGTGGAATCTGGTGGGCAGTAATCTCTTGTTTAACTTCAGGGAGACAAACTCTTCACATTTGTGGGACAGGTCTGTTGTCTTGTTACCCAAGGTTACCAGTTGGGAATTCCCCTGGATTGGTACACCAAGTTTCTCAGCTAGGCTACATTCCATGTAGTTGAGGGTTGCCCCACTGTCTAGGAGAGCTACAGTGTTCACCTCATGGTCATTATAACATAAGGTAGTGTCAATGATAGGATAAGATTGTGAAGTATTATTTATTGCTGAGATAGTTGCTCCTTGGGTTCCATTGGAGCAGCTAGTGCAGTTCTTGGATAAATGGCCACTCTGGTGGCAATAGAAGCATAGTCCACTTATGACATGGCGTGTACTCCTCACGGGTCATGTTCAAGCGGGGTCTACTTGTACCAGGGTCTTGGTTGTTCCGGGGTTGGCCAGTGTGGTATTTTTGTGGTTGGCTGAAGTCCAAGCCTCTGGCAATAGCCAGGAGCTTGTCTTTGGGGAGGTTGCATTGATGATGTCTCATTAGGCTGGTGTGGTGTGGGTTCAGACTGTTTCTGAAATGTAGGCCCAATATTTTGTCAGGGATCTTGGCTGCCTCTGACAGGGGTAGGCATTGTTGTATGTAGGTCTCCAGGCTGTCCCTTCCTTGGTTCAGGCAGATGAGCCCCATGTAGGCTTGGATCTTGGCCCCAGCGGGTTAGTTGCAGAGTTCATTCTCTCCAGGAATTGATTGTAGGAAAGTATGAGGTCTGGGTCTTTCTCAAGGCAGGTCAAGAAGGTTTCTCTGGCATCATCCTTCAGTTGGGCGGCCACCATCGTAACCTTCTGGGTGTTGTCTCTGAAGCTCTTAGGGTGAGTGTGGAACAAGGCGTTTATCATGATCATTACTTTCCTGAAACCAGCCAAGTACAATTTTGGCAGGTCAGGAAAGGTCGTGGGGGCAGCAGTATTCTGGTTTGAGGTGGAGATGGTCACAGTCTGGAATTGGGATGGCTTGACAACAATTTCTTCTTGGCATTTGTTTGCTTCTTGGTCAAATACTGTCTTAGGTAGTAAGCTGAGGTCATAAATAAAAGCATACAAGATTCCCCTATAATCAAAAGAAGAAGAGGGGCCCAGGGTTATTAGTTTAGATATGGTTGACATACTGTCACTGCCCATACTAGAGTTTGGCTGGACTCTCACAGGAGAGGCAGGCTTGGCCTGAAAAGCCATGTACACAATAGGTGCTATGCAGACCAGACAGTTTAGAGCAGTGGCTAGGGGGCGCCAACTCCCAGTATGGGGAACAACTTGGTTGGCTAGCCCCAATACTGTGATATAGACAAACCCCAGCTTGCTAAAGTCCTGGGTGGGAGGAGCGTCAGGGAGAGGAGGGGCAGTTGAAATATCCTTCATTAATGGTGGAAGATCCAGGTGATGGGGATGGAAATACTCCAGGTCAAGGGCACAGGGTTGTTTGGCAAGGACAACAGGAGTATGGCCGGGAGGATATGGGTATGCAAGTTTGTATTGAGTAGTGGATTCACAAATAGATGCAAATAGAATATTAAATTTGAGCAAAAATAGACAATTCCTGCAATAAGACAATAATTTCTAGACATAAACTCGCTTTATTAAGATGTCAACAGTGAGAAGGGCTTCTCCCCCTCACTACTTATACTTAATGAAGATTCTGTGGCCTTTTGTGCCACCAGAGAACTGATGACATCATTTGGAGTTGGATTTACAATTTAACAGGAATTTGCATGCTTGGTCAAGAGTGTGAGATCTCATTGGCTGCTATAACATGAACCTTTTGAAATTTGCAGCATGGCAAGTTGATACAGTTATTTTTAGCTCCCACAATGAATTTATTGCCCGATTGCGTGATCAAACAATTGCGCTCCCAATGTGCCATTTCCCAATAGGTAGGTGGCCCAAATTTGATAACAGGCTTGATGCCAGGGATTTGAGGCTTGTGTGCCTCTCAAATCCCAGGCCATTTGCTAGTTGAAAGGGGTATTTTGCCCTGGAAAGTGCTTTGTGGGGTTTTCCAAGCTGCATGTTTAATCACCTCTAAGGAGGCCAGCTGACTGCCCAGGGCAATCTGGGCCCTGACAATCCTGGACAATTTTAAATGCTCTGGTGTAGACTTCTGTCTTGGCACCAGGCAGGAGGAAGAACACAAGAGGGATGGCCTGATCATTGAACTGCCCATGCAGAACCCAAAGCTGCTTGAAGATAGTTGGGCAGGCTGCAAATGTGCCATTGCACAGCCAGGTGGTAGCAGTATTGAGCTGCTCCAGGTTTTGGGTTGTGGTGTAGGATATGATCCTATCCTACACTTCCTACCCATTGATATGGAGCAGGAACATCTCACCATCCTTAGTTTTTTGAGGGCATCTGTGAGGACCAGGTCTTCAATGATGGTGACGCTCTTGGCCAGAGGGTTCAAGGCTTGGCGCCTATCACTCACTAACTTGACCAACAGGGTATGGGTTGGCACCCTCTTGAGGTTGGTGGGGGAGAGGTACTTTACGCAAGCACGTCCAGATGGGTAAGGGAAAGGTCCTTTGAGGTGGGCATGATCAGCACCAGATACCATTTGAGAAGGCGGGCAATGGTTGTGTTGGGCATCACACAAGTGTGTTCACCCTTGATGGTCTGTACCAAGTCCCAGAGCTCAGTATTGAGCCGCACTGGGCAGGAGCAGTCCTCACAGGTATAGTGCTGGCTCTTGAAGCCCCAGTTGGCATTGTTACAAGAGAAAATATAAGCATTGGCCACCATGGCTGGCCCACCCTTTAAACTCATGATAGGAAAATAATTAGGCAAGGAAGAGGGAACCTTAAATTTGCCATCAACATTGCAGATGTTATGGGCCAACAGAGGGTCCCAGGGGCCAGCAGGAGCATGGCGGAAGCCAGGGAAGTAATTGGAGTGGGGCTTTGAATCATCCCATGATGAACTAGAAGGGGGGAGTTTGGTGGTGGTGGGGAAGCAGAAGGGGGCTTGTTGTGGTGCTCCTCATGTACAGAAGACTTATCCTTGGGTAGGGACTTTTGGGCTGAGCGCTTCTTCTTGGTTGGCTCCTCATCTGAAGCCAAGTTGTAGAAACTGTGATCTGTAAGGAAACCATCAGTTTCCTCTCCCCCAGTGGAGTGAGCGGGGCTCTTCTCAGGAGAGGGCTTGGGGGAGGGCTTTGAGGAGGGCTTGGAAGTGGCCTTCTTTAATGAGACAGGCTTCTTCTGTGACAGAAATCACTGGATAATATAAAGCCATTTCTAAATGATGGGGAATTACTACCCAAATCCACATAGAATTGATGATTAACCACCAACACAGCTTCAAGTATTTTTTTGTGAAATTTCCAATTGAAACTCCAGGATTAAGTAGAAAAATCATTCCTAACCAGAGTAAACCAAGATAAATGACCTGGGAAAGCACCAATGCATCTTCAGCGTAGAATTCTGGGCATTGAGACGTGACACAATTTTCATTTTTCAGAATGGGGGAGGAGCTACAAGATTGGCTGGCATGGAATTAACATTTTGCAGCGCCAACAACAAAGTTCCAGATGCTGGGCCCCATCTTCCCGAAATGATTCTGTTCAGAATCAGATTGTACGGGATGTACTGCAACAACCCAAGCACAGGATGCATTTTTAAAATTTAAAATTAGAACTTGGGATAATTGATTTTTATTGAGTAAATTTAGAAGGACTCAACTCTTAGAGTTGAAACAGGGAAAATTATTCAATATATATCAGAAAAATTGACTAAGCAATACCACCTGAGTCTTGATCTCCTATTCCTTTGGCATCTTCAAGTAAGTATCTAGTCCAGGTTGCAATGAACCCTTGTGTGACCAGTTTCTGACAACCATGCTGATTAATGAGCTTATATTGGGTGACCCTCATATTACATTGATTTATCAACATCAGTTTACAAGGGGGAGCTGGTTTCAGCTGGCATACTGGAGCAGCTGTGACCCATTTTTGATTGACTGTTTGGTTTAAATCCGTTAACTTGGTCAATTTTGATACAGGTTTCCCGGCCTTCCATGCCTTCTTACTTGGACAGACAATACCTGGCATTATGGAACTTACTGTGACATCTTCTTGGTAGATTTGGTTGGCTTAGAGGGACGCTTGGTTCCTTTGGGCTGCAAAGAGGTGTTCTTACCCTAAAATAATAAATAAAAGGACTTAAAATAAAGCAATTTATTTAAAAAACAAGGTAGGATACACCATTTTGAAAACGGCATCTCAAAAAGAGCCATCTCAAAATACGCCATCTCAAATTATTTGCTATCTCAATTTACTAGTAAAAATGCCATTTTGATTTACAGCATTTTAACTAAGAAAAAACAGTTTTAAAATTTTAGATTTTTTGAACTCCAAAAACTACCCAAAAATTCTCAAAAATAAAAATTCAAAAAACATTTCTAGGCTTAAAAAAGCCTCAGGATTCCACATCTGCAATAAAAAATGGGGTCAATTAGTAGCAACATAGTTGCGTAAAGCCCAAAAGTTAAAAAAATCCCAAAAACAACTATTTTCATCTATTTTAACTATAAACTATATTTTAAAATAAGCATATGATTGTACCAAATACCAAAAAAAGTCAAAGAATGGTAAAATCAAAAGAAATAAGAGAGAAGATAAAGAAGACTTTTATTGAGTAAGGATCATACATTGGTTGAAATAGCAACTGAGATAGCTTGGAGATGCTCAAGCTTGCTATCCTTGGGATAGTAGGCAAGGACCACCTTGCTAATCTCTATATACTTTTTCACTGCTTTGGTTTGCTTGGGGGGATCATCCTTGGTCTTCATGCCTGTTTTAAAGAGGCGGGCGGAGATGGCTTGTTGAGTCTTGAGATGGACCATGATTTTGTTGAACTTGGGCTTCTGAACCCGGACCCTTGTGGCAAATTGACTATGACACCCTTCAAGAGAAGAGGTGGTCTTGATTAGGCCATCCTTTACCTGCTTAAAGCAGTTCCACTGGATTGAGTCACCACCCTTTCTGATGTGGCATGCTCCTTGAAACACTCCAACCCATTGAGTTTCAAAATACTTTATGAATGGAGCAAAGGCTGCCTGGTTGGCAATAATGTAGGGATGGTGGAGGAGGGCGTCATAGAAGGCATTTGTCTCCTCCTTTTGCACAAGGGCAAGGGCAGCAAAGCAGTTGAAAACGTCATTTGCTTCCTTTGTGCCTTCAGTGTAGACCAGCTCATGAAGTGCAGAGCACTTAGAAGGCGGCAGCAGAGTGCCTGCCAAAAGTGAAAGTAGAATCCCTGAGGGGAGCTCTTGAAGACTCTAATAAAAGCATTGGCCTGAGCCTGCTCAAAATCTACTATCAGGTATTATGGTATGAAAGGCTTTTGGGCTTTTTCTTGATTGGGGTGGCTTCCTCTGACTGGGCCTTTTTCTTGCACCCTCTAGTCTCCTTTGGCTCCTCTTCAATAGTTGGGAGGATCTCATCCAACTTGGCCTTTAATATTGTTAGAGCCCAGACATAAGTTTCCTGCTTCTTATTTGAGAGGGAAAAGAAGACCAGGGGAATAACAAGATTGCCAACCTGCCCATAGATATTCCAAAGCTGGCTAAAGAGCTTTGGGCAGGTTGAGAATGTTCCATCTGCAAGCCAGGTCTTGAATTTTAAAAGGTTTCAAAGATCCTGGGAGGTAGCAAAGCAGATGATCCGCTCTGGGGCATGTTGCCCATCATTATGAAGGAGGAATCTCTCTTCATGCTGTGAAAGCTTTTGCTCTTTAGTTAAAATCACCTGGTCAATTGATGTAGCACTGACGCCTTCAGTGCTCAGAGCATATCTCTGGTCAGTGAGATATCTCTGAAGTTTTGAGGCGCCACCAACAGTTACCAGTTGGGTATTATTTAGATTAATGAGCGCATAGTTTACAACCTCAGTTGCAGTTTGGTCTTTGGTGGTTGGTATGACCTGGCAAAGAAACCAGCATATCAGTTGATACAGTGGATCAAAGGGCTTGGCACAGTCATGCCCAATAGTCAGGGCTTTAAAACGAGTGAACCCATAGGTGGTGAGTCTAGCTGGACAGCCAACGTTATCACATTTGAAGTGATGCTGACAGATGGGCTTCTTCTTGTTGTTGCAGCTGAAGCTGTAGCTCTTGTGGATAAAGCCAGCACCCCCTTTCTTGGTCATAATTGGATAGCTGGTAGGGTAAGTTGGGGGCACAGCAAAGGAGCCATTTCTGTTGCATACATTATGGATGGTATTTCATCCCAGAGCTCAATTGGCTCATCTGCAGGAGCACTAGGCTCAGACTCCTGCTCTTCTTCATCCTCAGGTTCTGAAGTGGGGTCAGAGTGGCGGTTAAAGTTGAATAACTTCTCTTGATGGTCTGATGGGGAGTAAACAAAAGGAGAATGGGGAGGGGTTGGGCTTGTTTTCTCAGGCTCTGGTGAGGGCGTAGGTGTCTTGGGAGGAGCTTTACCCTTAGCAGGCTGCTTTTTAGGGGTAGTTTTGGCCTTTTTGGTCTTTGGAGGAGTGGTCTTGGACTTTGAGGCCTTGAAGGCCTTTGGCGCAGCTTTGATGGTAGGCTTGGGAGGCATCTAAAAGTGAATTAGTATCAAAATATAAGCAATTTGGGGGTTGTTTTTAAAGAGAAAAACAAGAATGTTTTTAATATAAAAGTATCAATTTTTTACATAGAATTGTAGAGGAGATCAAATAATATATACTATCAAAATTTCAATGTTTTCTTGAAAAAATAATTTTTTGTTAGTAACGCAAGTAGGCAAAACTTTGATTTTTGACTGAAAACTTGCTCTCAAGATGGCGTTTTCAAAGTGACGTAATCAAGATGCCGTAGCTCAAAAACATAGTGTTTTTGACCATTTTTTATATTAAATTAACAAATTTACGGTGGAGCTACCTCAACTGGGCCAAAGAGTAAAACTTGAATTTCTCAAAAACTAGCTTATACAACTGGGGTTAAAATGTACCCAGTTGTTTAGAGGAGATCAAAAAATATATATTTGCAAATTTTCATATGTTTTCTTAAATTTTTTGCTTAAGTGGTTTTAGATGTGAAACTATACTTTTGAAAAGTGGAAAGCAAGAATTGCGGTGGGGGAATCAATATAGTGTAGCCTTGCGTCATAGGTAATTTCCCCTTATTTTCCCCTATCTATTGTGCGCCTTGAATCAATTGGGTAATGTGAAACTTGGTGTAATTTGAAGTGACATAAATTGAAATGGTGTAATTACCCTCTTCTATATTAAAATCACTATTAAAATATTTTATTGATGAAACCCTTATCAGTGTATCCATGTATAATAAAGTTATAAATTACATACAACAAAACTGGTTTTTTTTACCCAGCAATGACAATCACTAGAAGGACTATCATAGTGGCGTCCTTTTAGGTTGTTCCTTTTATAAGTGTCTTAGATTAATACTATAGGAACATCTTCTGGCACTATACCACAGGCTTTATTTTAGTTTGGGTATTAACTTATTTTAGTTTAAGATAAATGGCGTAATTTGAAATGACATAAAGTCAAGATGGCGTAAACACGCCCCACACCAAGTGTTTTCATATGTAAATAAAGTTAGCAAAATAAGATTTAATTAATCTGACTCAAAGTGACGGAATCAAGATGGCGTAAATTTGAGATGCCGTATTATAAAAGTATATGTAAATTTTAACTATTTTTTTATTTTTTTTGAGATTCAAAATCACTAACGCAAAAAACGCCATCTCAAATTAAATTTGAGATGGCGTTTTTTGAGATGGCGTTTTTGAAATGGTGTATCCTACCAAAAACAAGCAAATCAACATAAACAACATAAATTTATAAAAAGATAACTTTATATGGCTTTTCTTGGCATTTAAAAGGTAAAAATACTTGTGTTTTTTTATTAAAGTTATAAATAACAAGTTAAAAGTAAGAGATTTATGTGAAAGTATTAGCTTTATAGATAGATTTTATTTTAAAATAAAAAAATATGAAAGAGGAAAGTTAAAAATACAACCTATCAAAAAATCAGATGATTTTATTATGTAAAACATAAAGTTTTATATGTGAGAAATGAAAATTGTCGACATTATGAGTGACAATTAGTAAAAAAAGCTGAATTCTCACTGTCAATTCCAAAAATTGTAGACATATTTTTTGACAAAATTCTTACTGTTGACATTTTTTGAAAATTTACTATGTTTTTTATAGCATGCTTAATTAAATTTACTGGGCTACCAAATATTAACCATTTTATGTGTGTTTTTGTTCATATAATAAAATTAAAAAACATATGAAAATAAGTTAAAAAATTATCAAAGTTCTTTATTTCCTTATTAAAAATTTTATTTGGGTAGTGGTAATATGATATTTTACCATTGTGTATATTGAAAGTTGTTAATAAGTTCTCTTCAGCTATGAGAAAGGTAAAGTGTTGACAACATCATATACAACATTCTTTATATAAGGTGACATATTAATCTAGGCTTAATTGCGCCACTCTAATTTGCTTAACTCCACCCTGGCAGATGATCACAAGCAAATAACTGACATTTCTGAGTGTCAACATTATTTTTGAGAATAAATTCTATAGTAAATTACATAGTAACTCATGCTTAAATTATTGAATCCCTGTTAGTCACCAATCCATGTATGATATTAAAGCCGGAATAAGTGCTACATATATATTTATAACATGAATATTTTAACAGTCTACTGTATGCACAATGTCTTTATATATATATATTAATTTAATAAAAAATATTTTTAAATGCACACTTAATTTCTTTGTTGTATATGTTTCAATTTGTTATTAGAAAATAAGTTATGCTTAAAAAGTGTCAACATTGACACTTTTACGTTGGGAAAACAAATAAAAAATAAATTAATTTTTATTAGTAAATGTAAAGGAAAAATCTGGTTAAATCAAGTTTTTGATCAAGCTTAATATTTAATTTTTTCAAAATGACCACAATTTTGTCGTTTTTTCTGGGTTTGCACCCCTGTCTGCTTTAAAAAAAAGAATTAAACTAGCATAACTAGCAAAAAAACATAAGAGATTTTTGGTTTCAAGTTGACAGTGGTCATGTCAACATTTTTGTGTCAACATGGGTGCTGTTGCCATTGAGTCCATGTCTTGGTCCCTATACAAGCCTTATGAGGTGGGGGAGGGCGGCTCTCCTGAGCACTCCCCTGAACATTTTCCTCTTTGATGGTATTATATTTACTCATCTGGCTCACCTGAGTTGTGCAATTTCTGCCTCAAGGGTGAAGTTACTTGCTCAATTGTTTTTCTTGTTGAGTCAAGTGTCTTTCTTTCCTATTGAA
Source organism: Entomophthora muscae (assembly GCA_014839935.2). NCBI lineage: Eukaryota > Fungi > Entomophthoromycota > Entomophthoromycetes > Entomophthorales > Entomophthoraceae > Entomophthora > Entomophthora muscae. Next base: position 176,620 of record QTSX02003695.1, read on the forward strand.
TTTCTTTTTGCTTATTGGTTGTATAAATATTGTCAGATTTCTGTTCATCTTGTTTTCCTTCCAAGAATATGTCTTGGAGGTTCTTGCAGCGGCTCACATCAAACTGATGTCTGATGTGTGGGGGAGGCTATTGTAGAAGTCCAGGTGTAGTCCAGCCTCATCAAAGTTGATGGTGTCAGGAGCTCTCTCATGTATGTCTCAGTATGCTGCAATATACTCCTCAATGATTCCCATTACTTTAAAGTTTCTGAGTTCTGTCATGATCACAACATCAGAGTTCTTTATGACAAACTTCTCTAAAAAGGCATTATTGAGCATATCACAGTCTTCTTTGTGACTAGGGTGTTGATTGAACTATTTTCTTACAAAGCGTGTGGCAGCCCCAGTGACACATATGGTATTTTTCTTGTCCAGAGTCTCCAGGGGTAGCCCACTTGTGTAAACTTGTTTTGTGTACTTTGAATATAGAGGTTGGAATTTTCATGGTTTAGTCCTGAGAACGTTCCTATTTCTGCTAAGCAAAGGCATTGGAATATGTTGTTGGGTATTTCAGGAGCGTCAGGGATTGAAGGTGGATTCAGGACTCACTGTGTACTGAGAAAGTTGTACTTTTTGGTAGATACAAAGATAATGTTGAAGACAGTATATACTGTGGGAACATCCTGACCTTCCTTGTATCTTCTCAGCAAGTGGGGAGTGCCATCTGTTGGATTCTTTTCTTTGAAGGAGTTTTTTCTCTTGAGTTGTGTAGGGGTGGATAACTCACCTGTGCTACCACTATCAAGTATATACTTCTGGGAATTATATAAAACAAAATAATGGGAAAGTTTAAGAAGAGAATGATACTTTATTGGTATGAGTTTAGAGCTTTATATAGTATTGTGAGGAGCTACATACTGCCCATGTACTGTAAATTCAGAACCTGAACGTAAAAATGCAGGATTGTCAAATCCTTGGTCCAAATTTTGAATCACTTTTGCGGGATAGCCTTTTTTTAATTAAATGATTTTTTTGAGTATTTATTTGAATTTTTAAAAATGCGGGAACTTATAGAAACTTTGCAAAGTTCAAGTCAAACTGCATATTTCCAATGGACAAAATGAATTAACTGGAATCAGATTTGAAGCGTTCAAATCCATCAACCATTTCCATTAAGTTTACTATGTTTTTTTGGAATTGCGGGATTGTCAAATCCAAGAACCAAATTTCAAATTGCTTTTGAATGCCACTAGTAAAATCAAATAATAATTGCAGGAACTGGAATCCAAATTGAATGTACAGTAAGTAACTAGGACAAATCAACCCAAATCAAGAAGCTCCACCACAACTAAAATCAAATAAAAAATTCAATCTAAACACCCATGTTTAGACATGAAATTAAGTGAAATGAAAAATTATCTAAACTGGAAATGATGCAATATTCTGCACTTTAAATCACTAAAATAGCAATCATAAAACCATATAATCATTTATGAGCTACTCTCCTGATGAAGCAGAAATTTTTTAAAAGTTTTTTGGCCCCCAGCATAGCCAGGGGCCAAACAAACTTCTTTTCAAGGAAGAAGGAGAGGGGGGAAAGATAAACCATTAGTTTACTAACTATGTATTCATTTATTGCTACTAAGAATACTTAATTATTAGCATCTTCTGAAATATACTGTAATCAAGCATCTAAATTTTAGCCATCCTAAAATGAAATAGGGTGATTTTTGAGAATGTCTATGATTACTAAAAGAATTAGCACAAATCCACCCTATATCCTTTAGCATCCTTTTTGAGACACCAATAAATTATATTTATTTCAAATTCCTTGCAATAATGATTTGAAATTTGGTTCTTGGATTTGACAATCCCGCAATTTCAGATTTGTTAATTTTTACATGATGTCCATGATTCAATTGAAATACAGGAAATCTCAAATTGTACATTAGAATCCCGCATTTCTGATTCATGTATCCCACATTTGTTTGTTGGGTTTTGTCTTTTGTTAGTTGAGTTATCTGCTCAAGAGATTTGAAATTTGCCAATTTAAATAAAACAGGAAAAATTCAAATTAAATGGTTAATTTTATTAAATATTTTATTTTTCACTCAGCTGAGTTGCCCGCAAAAGTGATTCAAATTTGGACCAAGGATTTGACAATCCCACATTTTTACGTTCAGGTTCTGAATTTACAGTATGTCATGGTAGTTGTGAGGCTTATTCAAGTAACTGTTCCATTTAGGGTTTAAAAGGGTTGATCCCCATATTAGATGGGCAGTTGATAAGAGTGCCACCAACTTAATAATTATTCAGAGAATCACTTGGAGTATTACTTCTCCAAGAGAGAGTAATCAAAGGTGTTGCAACAGAAGTATGGGATTTAGAGATGAAATAGAATACACTTCATTGTAAAGTCTTATACAAGCAGATATGAAATACTAATCTTTATTCATAAAATAATACTGAGGCAGGCACAGATGTCTATTTTACTTCCAATGTTATTACAATACTAAGATAGAGGCTGAAGTAGCAATATGCCAACATGATAGAGGGTTCAACTTTGAGGGGCACATTTTGAAAGGAAGTCTTCTTGAAAACTTCCACAGCAACAGTGTTTATTCTAGGCACACCATACTGTGGATCCAGAAGCTGTTGGCAAAATTGCAGGGTTGTCAAATTCTTTTCCTTGGATTTGCCAACTTGCTGGAATATTTTATCTTTTTATATAAAAAGCAAGCTATTATTGGAAAGAAATTACTCCATTAAGTTGGTGAATTAAGGCAAAAGAGTTTGAAAATCCTGCATTTTGCCAACAGGTTCTGAATCTACAGTACAACATAGTTCCTTAACAAAATGGAGTCAGTTGTCTATCAGGGCCACTTCAGAGGGCTAGCTAGCTAGCAGATGGCTACTAGTCGATGGAGGTACTTGATTTAACTTAATCAGAGAAACTCTAGTAAAATAGGCTCAGAGCCTTTTATCTTAGAGTTCTTGGACTAGCAGCCCAATCCAAGATAGACTCTTCTAGACACAATGTAGATAAAGTCCATATGAAAGTCCTCCTGTTCCAGGATATAATTAAAGTTCATAATAGTAATGATTATGAGATGATATTTGGTGCCTGATGAGGTGGACTAGATAATTGTACAATATATTCATGTTCCATTAATTAATTAATTAATTAATTAGGAACAGAATTTTTGTTAATGTCAGGGTGTGAATTGGTCATTATTTCATTGATCTTGTGGCTCAGCTGCTGCATTTTATGTTGAAACCATTCTCAGGCCACATAGCCGCGCCTTACAGTTATTCTTTAGATCTGTTAAATAGTCAATATCTCAAAATCTTAACTGAGTCTATAAATGTTATTTTGTTCTTGGATATGATATAGCTAAGATCTTAAAATCTGTCTAGGAAAGATAACTAAGGAATTTTTATGAAATTCAAAGTGTCTTAATATCTTTATAATGCAAAAACCCTGCCTTGATTATACAGATAGCTCTTATTGGCTACCTTATTAATGGGGGCTTATTCTTTCTGGTTCTGCTCATTGAATTGGTCATAATTGATCATTTTACCACTAACGGGCCATTGGTCTTTCTTTGGTTGACTATTCTTTTACCTATTAGATGAGTTGTACAAACTGTGGGGTGGATTAAAAAACTATTTTTATATTCTTGCTTTTTAATGTATCTTTTATAAAATACAGGTTTACATCAGGGAATTAGAAAATATTTGATGATAATTTCTTTCCTACCAAAAAGGTTCATTTTCATAATTCTCAACTTTTATTCTAACTCTGTTTATATTTGCCATATAGTCATTATTACAAAGTAAATTTATCTGTTATATTAAAAACTTTTTAAATAGGCCAATACTGAAATTGGATTTGATAATATATTTTCTGATAAACCAGTCGAAATCATAATAAAAAAGTCAAAATATAGTTATTTTTGTTTTAGATAACAGTTTTTTGGTTGTTTTAGGGGATAATATAAAAACGTTTCATATGGTAGGAACTGATTTATTTAGATGGATATATATAGAGCTTTAGTAGCTACTTGATTACATTTGATAGTTGATGTTTACCTTTCAAATAAATATTGCTTCATTAATTTTAAATTAAATTGCAACTAAAAATATTTACTATTATATTTCAAATAAGTCTAAAGATGAGAAAACAATTAAGACATACAAAAAAATAAAATTCGGATTAGAATTTGAAACATAGATTGTGTTTTTATCAAGAAAGTTTAAGTATTCAATGTAGTTTTATAAAGAAGCTATTTTTATTTTAATATAATAACTTAGTCTATCAACAATAATCCAAGGTTTAAAATTTATTATGCTTGATTCTATTAAAATCAGAAAGCACAAAATTATAGTAAATTAAAGTTTTATGCGCAGCTATATTTTTCGAGATTACTGATAGAAAATTCATTATTTAAAATTCTCTTTACGAATTAAGAGTAAAATCAGAATCAAGTATTAAAACTCAAATGTTTTTATTTTAGCGTCACTTATTTAGATTACATTTATATTATCTTCAAAATGATTTTACACCCTAATAAATATTTAAATAAAAATAATTTTCAATTCAAACAATATTGAAACACTAAAACCATCTTTTATAGATGTACAGGACATATGTACGTCATTTTTATATACTTTGATACGAAATATTCAGGTAATCATGTAGTGTTTGCTTAGCCATATTTGGTTAGCATCGCTGTTCCTGGATCATGTATTAGAAAGATGTTTAACTTTTGATGATTCGAATTTGTCAAGTGTCAGAGTTTGGTCAGAGAGATGATGCTTGTTTGACATACGACGGCGGAAGACTAAACATAATATCATACAATATAGTGTTGTAACAGGGCTACAAATTTAACCCTTGGTGAACATCCAAAGACAGTATAAATAAAGCAAAATTTAATGATTTAAAATTTATCCTTCGACCTCTCTCGCCTGGTCCACCACTGTCTAAGCTGAGTGTTCCTAGTCCTTTGCCGTCCTCTGGTTGTGTGTTCTTGGTTCTCCTCCTTCCCCTGGTTGTGTGTTCTTGGTTCTCCGCCGCCCTGTTGGTCTGGTCACCTGCAGGTAATATCAAATACTAGCTATTAAAAAGTTTTTCGTTTTTAGCGCCGTGGAATCCCAGTGATTCTAGGTTCTTTTGGTGTACTGTCTGGTTCTTGTGTCCGTTTCGGGTGTCCCTGTGTCTGTTTCGGGTTTCCCTGTGTTTCATGTTTCGGGTGTCCCTGTGTTTCTGTTTCGGGTGTGTATCATTCTCGTGTGTTCTTTTCTCCTGATTTGTGGGTGCCCCGCCAAGCAGCAAGTTATTTGATTCTGAGGTACCGTTTAGTGCTCGGAAACCTGCAGGGTCTGTCATATTCGCTTACTTGAAGGAGATCAATAGCATTACTTACTACAGCAGTGGCCATCTTAACAAGAGTAGCTTCCGCTCTTTCCAGGTTGCATTTCTGGATAGCACACAGCCTTGCCTTCAAGTATACCACACAAGTTTAACAAATTCCCTCTACCAAAGCAAGTATCCAAAAAACTGCCTACAACTTCTTCTTGGCTCTTTTGTAAGAAAGTATATTTTCGAAGCAAATCTATTTACAAATTATACGCCACTAGCTAATAATAATTTGCTGTCTAAACATAAGAGCTAAGCTTTAAATAAATTTTAAAATTTTAATGAACACTTTTTTGCATAATAGTTTCTTAAATATAGATCGCGTATTTTGTTTATTGCACCTAAGTTAAATCCCAAAATAGTACTTAAAAAATAGGCATTTCTGTATAATACTACTTATATCTACTGTTAGAAGTTAAATCGTTCAAAATAATCATTTGAATTATCCAAAGTAATACGGTTGTTTGACTAAAGTGTCTATATTTTAATTGCCTATCATCAGAGCTTCAGATACTGCTCTGTGATTTAACAGGTTGTTTCATGAAATTAGATTTAAACTGGATTTATATTTAGGCTGATGAAAGTTTAAAACGCTTTAAACTTGGGTTATCATCTTTGCTGTCTGGCTTCCTGGTCTGGGCTAACACATCCTGGTGGTGATTTCTTTATATTTTAAATTCTCAAATGAATTTGACATATAGACTTCAGATAGGTAAGGTAGCTAAAGTTGGCCTAGGGTGATTTGGTCAAGCTCTGGGCAGCCGCGGCCAGGTCCTGGCTCTTGGTCGAGTTGTCTAAAGTTTTGTTTTAGAATGTTTAAATATACTACTCTTCTGTTTTGGCTGTAGCGGCCAAAAGCTAGCTGGGGCTGAGCCAAAGTATCCCTAGCTGGGCCAAATAAACACTTTCTGATTTATCTTTTTTTGAATTATCAAGGATTAGATAGCCTTAATTAATAATGGATCTTTTATCAAGCAAATAAAAATTTAAAGCCAGGCTTTCTTTGCTAATTTGTCTAAATTAAAAAGGTTCTTTTGAATCAAATCCTTAATTTTTTAAAAAAAAACTATCTAGAATTAAAAAAGGCTACACTTTAGTCAGTCAAGAGATATAAATAGTTTTTAAAAGAAAGATAGTATTTGATAATTTTTAAGCGTAGCATATATAAACTCGAGAATTATTTAGGCCAAACTAATTAATTTTTATTATCTACATATCAATTAAAAATAATAAATATCAATTAAAATATTTTTGGATTCATTTAAGATGTTATAATGAGCTAAAACTTGAACATAAAAAAACCAAAATCTGGAAATATTTTTCTAGAAATATATTTGCTCAGAAAAGCTTTTGCTATAGTTTTACTTTTTATTAAGTAACTAGGTATAAGATTTACTTATTTTAAAAGGATTACTCGACCACCCTTTAGATTAGCAAAATTAGTCCTATGTTGACCTGTTTGAAAATGAATAAACAATTTTCTTTTAAAATACTATCAAAAAGAAAACAGGATTTTTATAGTAATTAACTTTATTTTAATTTTTAGCTCTATATGAGATAAATATCTTTTCCTTACAATTATTGAACTTACATTCTTTAATTATAACATTTGATTGTCTATGTAAGGTTGAAGAGTTTTTGAAAGGTTATGGTAATTTAATACCATTAGGCTTAAACTATTCACGTTGATTTAATATAGTAAAGTATGCAAGATTTTCAAGAATATCCAATTTAAAGCTCATAATAGTTTATAAGAAGATAAATGAGGACTTAGATAATTACTTATGTCAAAACAGCAGGGTTGACCTGCCAACAAGGTTCTGACTAAGCGGGTTTGTGACCCACAATCTGACTTTCCAGTGACTTGTAGCCAAATGAGGAAGTCAAATTGAATTTCCAGAAATAGCAACATGATCAGATGATGGTCTCATATGATGGATGTCTCAATTTAGAGCTTGACTCATTATCTAGATCAAGCCACCTCCTAACCATCCAACCAATCAATCATCACAATCATGTTCCTACTATCCATGATTCACTCACACTATATAATTCTAATATCTCAATAAAGATAATTATCTACTCTTTAAATATTTCCCCTTGTAACTCTGCTAAAGCAGCACAGTTATGACACTTAATGTGAGAGAGGGGGGCTAAACTAACTAAGTTTGGCTCCCATCCTGGCAAGACAAACCACCAGGGTGCTGCCCAGTGAAGGACTGGAACAGCCGCTCAAAGAGAAGATCACAGGGAGGGCGCAGGAGACAACTGAGGGAAATAGGCATTCAGTGCCATCAATGTCAACCCAGTGAGCAGCCAGGGGGTACAAGTGGGGGTGGACAGAAGGATTGCAGAAGCCCGCCAAGGTATCAAGTCACTCTTCTCTGAACCGGGGGGAGGGGGCATTGGCACCTTCTTGCCCACAGGGGCGGGAGGAGCATAGTCAACTCTCTCCAAATCCAGATTGTCACAGGTCAAACTCTTCACCACAGCCTCCCCAGAATAGAGGAGGCTATCAGGCAAGCTCAGGAGGCTGGAGGGGGCCGCACTTGCAAGACGCGCTGAAGAAGAGAGCTTAGACCACAGGTCTGGTGAGGTGGACCACAAGAGGAGCAAAAAGGGACCCAAGGAAAATACAACAAATCTTAGGGCTGGGAGTATCATAGCTGAAAACTGCACAAAATTTGGAGGAGATTGAGGTAGTTTCCAGAATTGCAAGCAATAAAATTTGGGGTCACAAGGGTAATCACTGGCAAAAGGGGGACAAGAGGAGCAGCAAAGACAGGTTGGAGGACTTGGCGTTGCACTCAGGTGTCTTTAAATAGCTCAGAAGCGAAAGCAGGTTTGAAATCTAAGTGTTTTAAAGGAAAAATCAAAATAAAGTAGGTATTTATATTGAAATTGACTAAAAATTTAGACTCAAGCGTAAATATCTTCAAAGCAAAAGCAAAACCAAACACACTATACACTGAAGCTAACGTTAATGGTTCTAGAAGAGAGCTCGAGTTTGAAACGGGGGGGTAAGGTAAGCAGTAAAGCAAATACTAACACTTCAAAATTCTAGGTAATGGAACTCCAGCAGAGGTCCAACCAGGCAGTAAGTTTTTAAAATTTCAGTGTTTAAAACCCAAAACTTTTAATAATTGTGAATTGACAAGCAGGGGACTCAAAGTCTCCTGGCCTTGTTAAAAGGGGTGGGATTGGCAGAATTTGGTCACATGGCTTCCAATGTAGTATTTGATTAGGCAGAGGAGAATTTTTGCTGGCCAGGGCCAGGGGGACTGGAGGGTTCCAGTATAATTTCTGCAACTCCCTCTGATTGGCTGGAAGGTAATGCAAGCATTTCAGATCTAGTTGACTTTGTAGTTGCTGATGTGGCCCCATTTGATTGGGTGTTCCTGATTGTCTTTAAAAGCGGACGATACCATGCTAATAGATAGTCCAAATTAACTAGCGTTTCTTCCCAAGATGGAGCAACCAGAGCTGGGAGTCCTGCAGGATATGCCAACACAAATCTTTCATCCACTGTGTGAGCTAAATCATTGAGGGAATTTAGTGGTTTTGCTGGGCTTTGTGCAGTCTTTTTTGTGCAACAAGGAAATACCGTCCTATCCAAAGCCAGGGGGGCAGTGAATTTACATTATCCTTTCCTTTTTCCTGAGGCCAGATTCCTCCCTGGGGTAGAGTGGCTACCAAGAAGTTCTTGTGGGCTTTCGGAATCTTGAGCGCCAGAAGTGACTTAGGAGGCCCAAGTGCTGTGGGGTTATTCCAGTGAAACTCCTGCACCAGGTCCCAACAATTCCCGCAGTCTGAAGAGCTTACCCAGCTGTTGTCATACGAGGGATATCTTTTCCAGGATACACAATATTGAAGGGACTTGTGAATCCTACGGGAGGCTACTATGGCTTCTACCTCATACTCGGGGGATCCGTCCACTAAGGTGGCATCCGGAGTGCTGGGGAGGTCCCCCTCAAAGAGAGACAAACAACAGGCGTTGAAGGTGTTGTGGATCCAATAGGAGGGGGGAGGTCCAGCACAAACGCACCGTTGCCCTTGTCCTCCAGAACCTTAAAGGGACCCAGCCTCTTTGGAGCAAACTTCCTTGAGGGGACCTTCATTTGGATATTGGTGGCATCCAACATCACGAGCGAGCCTACTAGATACTGGGGAGCAGGCCATCTATTCTTGTCTGCCGCTTTCTTGTACGCCTCAATAGACTTAGTCAGGGTGCTTTGGACTTTGAGGTGAATGGCTTTGAGGTGAGCTGCCATGTCTGCAGTGGCCGGTATGCTTGTCTGGAGTGAGGGTCCTATCACAAATGCTGGGGAGAATCCCAGGGTAGCCTGGAATGAGGACACCCCTGTTGAGGCATGCACAGTATTGTTGTAAGCAAACTGGGCTAGTGGGAGGTCATCAGACCAGGAATCCATTGAGGCATTAGCGTAGCAGCGCAGGTGCTGCTCCATGGTTTGGTTGACTCTTTCTGTTTGCCCGTCTGACTGGGGATGGAAGAAGGTGGACCTGCAAGGCTTGATGTTTAGGATCCCCAGCAGGGACTCCCAGAACATGGATGTAAACTGGGGACCTCGGTTGCTGATGATCTCCTGTGGTAGGCCAAAGTTGAAGAAGATGTGTTTTACAAACAAATTCGCCATCCCTACGGAGTCCAGGGTGGTCAGGCATGGGATGAAGACTGAGTATTTGGTGAAGCAATCAACCACCACCATGATGGAGTCAAAGCCTCCTGACAAGGGGAGAGCCATCACAAAGTCCACCAAGATGGATGACCACGGACCTTGGGACTGCTTCAGGGGGTGAAGGAGACCATTGTTCCCTGAACAATCTGGCTTAGAGCAGGCGCAGGTGACACACTTCTTAATCCAGGGGCTTACTGCCTTGGTTATCCCGACCCAGCTGTAAGTGCGCCTGATGAGTTCAAGAAGCTTCTTAGTGCCAAGATGTCCAAACAGAGGGGGATCATGATGTTCAGTCATGACACGCAGCCGCAATTCCTTTGGGACCCACCCCTTATCATTTTGGTAAATTATCCTATCCTTGAGAGTATAGGGGCCATTGGATGCGGAGTCCGGGGACAGCTTAGCGCGGATAGCCTGGCCGTCCAGCAAAGAGTGCTGGGCCGTCAGGACGTCGTACAAGAGTGTTCCAGGGAGGGCCAAGGGTGGGGGTGCCGCCGGGGAGGGGGCGGGACCAATGGCCAGGAGCTGGGGGGTAGGAGCTGGTACCGTGGCAGGGGTGTGGAGGGGAGGTGACCCGGGCGGCGGGAGGACCGAAGACTCTGGGATGACAGTGACTTGAGGATCCTCATCACCCCTCACTGGGTACATTGCCGGGTTGCAACTCAGCAGGTCAGGGAGGATGCTAAGTTCCCCTTTCACAAACTTGTATTTGAATTTGTAACCCAAGAGCGTCTGCATGACACGTGCCTGGCAAGGAAGTAACTTCTGAGGCTTGTGGAAATAGCATAGGGCTTTGTGATCTGTGTGAACCACAAACTCATGTTGAGCGCCCTGCAAATGATGGCGCCAATGGGTGATGGCGTCCACCACAGCCTGCAGCTCCTTGTCAAACAATGCCCAGGAGCATTTGTTGGGGGCAAACTTCCTGGAGAAGTAAGCAACCAGAAGCTCCTGACCATTGTGTTCTTGAAGGAGAACCGCCCCAGCAGCCACGTTAGAGGCATTGCAAGCTACAATGAACTGTTTGCTTGTGTCAGCGTGACAGAGCACTGGGGTGGAGACAAAGACCTGTTTGATGGCCTCAAAGGCTTCCTGACATGCCGGGGTCCACACAAAGGAGGCGTTCTTGCCCGCTAGGGGGTGCAAGGGAGCGGCAAGCTCTGAGATGGTGGGGGAGAACTTCTTGAGAAAGATCACCGTACCCAGGAAGCAGCGTAGTTCCTTCTGATTCCGGGGGTAGCCCACTCCCAAAGGGCCTTGGCCTTATCAGGAGAGACCGCATGGCCATCCTTCAGGACCAAGTTGCCCAGAAAGGTAACCTCAGACTTGAAGAACTCACACTTACTGGGCTTGATGAATAGCCAAGCCTTGTGAATGGCTGCCACCACGGCCACTAGGTCTTTAGCATGCTGCTCAGGAGTGGGGGAGTGGATGAGAATGTCATCAATGTACACCACAGCACAAGAGAAACAGAGGTCTCCCAAGGCGTCCTCAATGACACGCTGGAATATTGTGGGAGCATTCTTCAAGCCAAACGGCATGACCTTGAATTGGAAACAGCTGCGCCGAGTCTTGATGGCAGTAAGCCACTTGTCCCCCTCTGCCACACAAACCTGATTAAAGGCATTAACAAGGTCCAGTTTCAAAAAGACACAAGACTTGGCAATGGACTGAGCAATTGATGCTTCCAAGAGGAGGGGATAGCAGTCAGGAACGGTGACGTTGTTGAGAAGGGTATAATCAACGCACAGCCAGAGGGTTCCATCCAATTTCTTAGCAAAGACCACCAGGGAGCTGACCAAGGAAGCCTTCTTGACTATCCACCCTTTTGCTAACATATCATCCAACCATGCACCCAAAGCCTTATCCTCCAGTTTGCTGAGGGGGTACATTGGGGCGTCAATCTTCACGAGGTCAACTGTTGTCTTAAAGGTCAAATTGTGGTGAGAGTGTGGAGGGAGGGCGCAGGACAGGGTAGCGTCAAAGGCGTCCTTGAAGGGAGCAAGGATGGCCGGAAGAGCAAAGGGCTCAGGAGGGGAGACTGGGGTTGCCGCAAGAGACAAGCATGACTCAGGTGGTTCCCAACCCGAGGGGGAGAAGGGGGAAGGAGCCTGGGGATCCATCCAACAAGAAGTGAAGTTTATTGGTGAGACAGTCAATCTGCACAAGGTGACGCCGCCACCACCCCACACCCACAATTACGGGATACAGGAGATCTTTCACAGCAGAGAATTTACTCACAAAAACGTGGGAGCCTGTACAGTAACTAAGTGGTTTAGTGAGGGGGTAACTAAGAACCGGTACCTGACTGGCAGCAATCAGGCTCTGGGGGGGAGCAGGGACAAACCCAAGGACTGAGCCAGTGCCAGGTCCATAAAGTTGCCCGCAGCACCTGTATCTACCAAAACTGTAGCCTTAGCCTGGCAGTGTTTGGTATAAAAGGTTGCAGTAAAAAGAAAATAGGAAAGATCTTCTTTATTCTTCAGGGTCAGAATGGAGGCAGCAGGGTTGCAGGAAGAGACCTCAGGAATGGCAGCTGAAGCCGCAAAGACAGGGAGGGAACCTGTGGAAGTGGGCCAGTTAGGGGTCTGGCGAGGGCTGCATATCACATTGATGGCAGGCGTCTTGGGAGGCTTAGCCGCAGGGGGCTTGGCCTGGGCAGGTTTAGAGACCGGGAGGTGGGCCAGTACACCAGACTTGGGCTGATAAGCTGGCTTAGCGCCAAGTTTGCAAGCCAACACAAATGCCTTCTTGAGGGAGGTAGGAGCCGGGTCCCACGCACTCTTGTCCGCTGAAGCAGCATCCAAGGAGTTGCGGAACATGGCCACCGCTATCTCTGTAGGGAGATCCAAGGAGTCAGCCTTCACTGCAAAACACTCAACGTGGGCGGCAAGGTCAGGGGCAAGGCCCTTGGAACGGAGAGTCTCAAAAATTACAGAGGCCTTGGAACCCGGGGCAGCTACCGCTGAGGAGACCAGTGTGAGGAGAGAGGAGGTGTCCCCAAGCTCCTGGCTTTGACAGAGGAGGGTACACACCCAGAGGCGGGCATCTCCGTCAAGGGCATCCAAGAGGGCCACTGATCTCTGAGTGTCAGAGATGGGAGTGTCTGCGGATGCTGAGTCCGCAGAGAGGCAAAGCTGCAGCTCCCCAAGGGCGTTCAAGACCTTCTCACGGATGACCACAGAGGGGGGAGTGCAGGGTGAACCCAGGGTAATATTCACCGCTGATGCGGCCGAGAAAGCTGTGGATGGAGAGACTGACTTCTCGGTGAGGCACGACTTGAAGGAAGACAGAAGTGACCACCCAGCCCACACTGAGAGGAATCCAGCGAGGAGCAATCCCAAGCTGGCTCGGATGAGGGCAAGAATTAAGCTCCACACCCAGTAGCAAAAGGCTTCAAAGGCAGAAGAAATGGGCTTGTCAATTATGTGAGAGAGGGGGGCTAAACTAACTAAGTTTGGCTCCCATCCTGGCAAGACAAACCACCAGGGTGCTGCCCAGTGAAGGACTGGAACAGCCGCTCAAAGAGAAGATCACAGGGAGGGCGCAGGAGACAACTGAGGGAAATAGGCATTCAGTGCCATCAATGTCAACCCAGTGAGCAGCCAGGGGGTACAAGTGGGGGTGGACAGAAGGATTGCAGAAGCACGCCAAGGTATCAAGTCACTCTTCTCTGAACCGGGGGGAGGGGGCATTGGCACCTTCTTGCCCACAGGGGCGGGAGGAGCATAGTCAACTCTCTCCAAATCCAGATTGTCACAGGTCAAACTCTTCACCACAGCCTCCCCAGAATAGAGGAGGCTATCAGGCAAGCTCAGGAGGCTGGAGGGGGCCGCACTTGCAAGACGCGCTGAAGAAGAGAGCTTAGACCACAGGTCTGGTGAGGTGGACCACAAGAGGAGCAAAAAGGGACCCAAGGAAAATACAACAAATCTTAGGGCTGGGAGTATCATAGCTGAAAACTGCACAAAATTTGGAGGAGATTGAGGTAGTTTCCAGAATTGCAAGCAATAAAATTTGGGGTCACAAGGGTAATCACTGGCAAAAGGGGGACAAGAGGAGCAGCAAAGACAGGTTGGAGGACTTGGCGTTGCACTCAGGTGTCTTTAAATAGCTCAGAAGCGAAAGCAGGTTTGAAATCTAAGTGTTTTAAAGGAAAAATCAAAATAAAGTAGGTATTTATATTGAAATTGACTAAAAATTTAGACTCAAGCGTAAATATCTTCAAAGCAAAAGCAAAACCAAACACACTATACACTGAAGCTAACGTTAATGGTTCTAGAAGAGAGCTCGAGTTTGAAACGGGGGGTAAGGTAAGCAGTAAAGCAAATACTAACACTTCAAAATTCTAGGTAATGGAACTCCAGCAGAGGTCCAACCAGGCAGTAAGTTTTTAAAATTTCAGTGTTTAAAACCCAAAACTTTTAATAATTGTGAATTGACAAGCAGGGGACTCAAAGTCTCCTGGCCTTGTTAAAAGGGGTGGGATTGGCAGAATTTGGTCACATGGCTTCCAATGTAGTATTTGATTAGGCAGAGGAGAATTTTTGCTGGCCAGGGCCAGGGGGACTGGAGGGTTCCAGTATAATTTCTGCAACTCCCTCTGATTGGCTGGAAGGTAATGCAAGCATTTCAGATCTAGTTGACTTTGTAGTTGCTGATGTGGCCCCATTTGATTGGGCGTTCCTGATTGTCTTTAAAAGCGGACGATGCCATGCCAATAGATAGTCCAAATTAACTAGTGTTTCTTCCCAAGCTGGAGCAACCAGAGCTGGGAGTCCTGCAGGATATGCCAACACAAATCTTTCATCCACTGTGTGAGCTAAATCATTGAGGGAATTTAGTGGTTTTGCTGGGCTTTGTGCAGTCTTTTTTGTGCAACAAGGAAATACTGTCCTATCCAAAGCCAGGGGGGCAGTGAATTTACACCTTAACTGAGGAAAATAAAATATAGTCCAGTCTTAATGATTAAAGACTAGTCTAAGAAACTGATTTCATGATCATGATATTGTTCAGAGTCACCACTGGGTTAAAACTGTTAAAAGTCAAGGATTGGTATTTTTTATAGAAATCACCTAACTATTAAAACAAGTAGTAAAAAGGAATCATATTTAAAATGTCTAACTAACAAATGAAAATATTAATAAAATAGGTGAAAAATAAGCTCCAAACCCAAACAAGTACTTTTTGAGGTACAAGTCAAAAATCTTTACTTAATGTTGATATTTTTGGCTCAATGGGTTTATTCCTTTCATAAATTGAGAAAAAGCAAAGTGAAGGAAGATTTAACTTCTAAAATTAAGATTGTTGATGGTCAAACTTGATAGCAGAAATTCAGGGTTAATCAGTAGAAGTTGGACTTGTTTTTGAAAACAAAACCAAAACACCCAGACATGACATGGGAACTCACAAAGGGAAATAGCAAGTGAGAACATGTGTAGAGTAAGCAAAAATCTTAAAACACATCCTAAGTCTAATTAAAGGAAATTTTGATTTAGAGCAGTAAAAAAGGTAGGCTGTAATTTTTAAACTAACACTAATAGGTTTAAGGTTGGATATGAAAATCCAGAAAGAAATGGTTTTTAGTTTTAAGCTTAAAATTAATTCTTTTATTATGGATTAAAAGCTTTCAATCTCAAGTTTAATCCTTAAACAATGAAATAAATAAAAAAAATGAAGGGATGGATAGAAGAGATATAGTTAAATTGGTTTGAAACACAATAAACTGAGTAGAATCCAGCAAAAATGTAATACTGACAGGTTAGAGACATTTCCTAAAAAAATATTAAATAAAGTTATCTATACTATTTTTGAATACAAATTTCATATTTATATTTATGTATCTACTTTTATGTTTAATCTTACTTTATAGATTGGATAGAAAGTTTAATGTATGTATAAAACTATATGGCCAATCATATTTAACTTTTGGTTAGAACGATATTTGGTTATATACTTTTCTTGGGAGAATAAAATAATTTTTACTTTTAAAGGTAAATTTTTTATAAAATCCTGTTTATAAATAAAAAAACTTGATAGTAGCATATGGACTAGAAGGATTAATTTTGAAGATAAAAGTTTATTAATTTGTTGAGTATAAACTTTTGGGAAGTATAATAAAAAATAAAGGTGAGATTTAAGAAGAGAATAGTACTTTATTGATATAAATATTGGGGATTATATAGTATCATGGGAATCCATATGCTGTCCATGTAAGCCATGGTAGTCATGGAGATTGCTCAGTTAATGTTTCATTTAAGACTCAAAAAGTTTGAGTCTGGTATAAGATGGGTGGCTGATAAGAGTACCACCAACTAAATTATTAAATGAGATATTGCTTGGGGAATTACTTCCCTGGGAGGGAGTAAATGAAGATGTTGCATCATCTCTCCCTGGGGTGCTGGAAGGTAGAGCCTTGGGAATTTTCCTGAGAGTGTTGGGGACTCAATCTTGTTATTGATCTAGTTTTTCATTGTGACAGGTAGTCATGAATTGTTTTGAGTGTTTCTTGCCTTGCATAGGCAGAGTTGGTCATGGTGCATAAGTTTCAAGCCTATGCAGGCATTAATTTCTTTGACAAGATAGTACTGTTGAGCTTGACTTCCATGAAAACTCCTGATCCTCTTAATCCTGGTTTCAATTTATGTAGGTTTTGGTTGACTACCCAGGCTTCCCTCTTACTTGGAATTGCTCTTCATAAAGTGTTGTTGATTCTCTCTTTACTCTTTACTTATCCTTGGCTTCCTGGTCTTTTCTGGCTTGTTGTAATTCAGGGTCATTGTCACTTGGTTCCTTCTTTTTTAAAGTTGATTGTGGCTGTAATTGTGATAATTGGGGAGCAGGGTAGGAGGAAATAAAACCAAGCTCTCAACCACAATAAAATTTTCAGTTTCAGCAGCAACCAAAAGGTTGTTGCCAACAATTCCTGAGAGGCCAAAGGGGGAAGGAATCAACTGAACACTGACTTCAACAGAAAAAACCAAATGGCCAGATTTCCACTAACAAATTTTAAGCTTTATTAGAGTAGAGAATGATGAAGCAAGGTCTTTTACAACTCTTTCATTCATTCAAGGGATGAGATAAGATTGGGGTAGTAGATTGAATGTCACAAACCAATTGACCAATGATATGAGTGAATACAAATGCATTTCTTGAGGCAGGAAAATCTGGACAAATTCAAATGGATAAAATCAAAAAAAACTGACTCAACTAAAATTGAGGAATATGTCTTGGATGCAATTACCACTGCTCCCGGCTGCTCTTGCACATGATATTTAACCAGAGGTGTCTCTTGGGTGGGTCAAGCGAGGGCATCTTCGGAATAATTCCAAAATATTAAATTGATGGCCTTTCTTGGGCTTTTTCAGTAACCTTTTAGATAAATATTCAATCATAATTTGGTAGAAATTCCCAAGCATTTTTCAGGAATTGAAGTGGAGGCCTAAGGGGGAGGCGTAACTTTACAGTAATTTGGTACTGAAAATGATGGTCTTGTGTCTATAGACAAGTTCATACAGGCTTTTGCCCATATTAGTTGAAATGTGTTTGACATACCATTAATGCTGGTGGGAGCATATCAACCCAGAGGTGTGGGTTGTTCATAGATAGTTTGCTGAGTGCTTCTAAAAGGGTGATATTAAATCTTTTGGTTCTTTCATTGGCTTGTGGATGATAGGGGCTGGCAATCATGTGCTTTATCCCGTTTTTTGCAAGGTAGACATTTGTGTCAATGGCAGTGAGCTCTGTTTCTCTATATTTAATCAGGATTTAGGTTTTCAAAACTTGACTATAATTTCATTGCCAATAAATTGTCTCACATTTATATTTCTTTTTTGGCTTGTGCCACAGGCCACCTTGCTGCATATTCAATGACAGTGATGATGTATTTATTGCTATTGTTGTCTCCAGGAATGGTTCCCACAATGTCCAATGTCCATACTTTAATGGTTGGGTGATTGATACTGGCATCACAGACTTGGGAGGTGTCTTAGAGCAGGCATACTTTTCACAGACTTTGCATTGATTTAGTCCTCCTTGATGTTTTCCAGCATGTTGGGCCATGTAGAAAGTATTAAGATATTTATGCAGATTCCTAAACTTATGTGGTCCAAATTTATGTGGTATTGAAGGATTGTGTCAATCTTTTGTGTTGATGGGACGTAGGGTACAATATCACTATTTGGTAATATGTGGTGTAGAGTGCCATATACGTTTTTGAACATATGTTTTTTCTTGAAGACTTTATCTTGGATGTCCATTGGTGTACCAGGTGGAATCTCATATTAGGAATTTTTCATTATTAAAATGGGCCAATTGGGGTCTTCATCAGTGCATAGGAGATCTTTACAGTATAGCCTTGACAAGGCATCTGCCTTAAGTAACTCCTTTCCTGGCTTATAATTTATTATAATGAGAAACATTTGGATAAAGTTCATTCATTCAGCTTGTTGTCTAGATAGTTTTTGTTTTGTCTTAAAGAATACCAATGGCTTGTGGTCAGTTAGCACTTTAAATAGTTTTGCACCTCCCAAATAGCAACATCATTTCATTAGACAAGGAACAATAGCTATAAAATCTTTTTTATGAATTAGGTATCTTTGTTTACCTTCTAAAAATTTCCATGATATTTACACAACAGGGAGAAAATCCTTCTTTGTTGTTTGATTCTAAATACTCCTCTAATTTCATAATCAAAAATGACTATCTCTTACTCATAGATCTCTTCTTGGTTAGAATATTGTATGTTATGTGTCATAATCATTTGTTCTTTCAATTATCAGAAGTGTTGTTCTCTCTGCAGGGTCCATAAATATTTTGATTGTATTGTCAGTGATTTCAGATAATGGGGCAGTCAGAGCTCCCCATTTGGGAATAAATCTTCTGAAATATGAAATCATTCCCAGAAGGTATGAAATTCACTCTTATTTTTGCAATGCAGATATGTCAGTTATAATTCTTAATCTTTCAGGTTCTGGTTTGGTTCTGTCTTTTCTGATGATATTTCCTAGGAAAAATAACTCCATGGAAAAGAACTCACATTTGAATGGTTTGGCCACTAGTTGGTTGTCCTGTAGGGTGAGGAGTACCATAAAAACGTCTTTCCAGTGCTACTCCTTGCTGAGGCTATAGATTATTATATCATCTAGGTAGACTTTAGTGTGTTTACCAATGTGTTCCTTGATCACTTCATTCATAAATATCACAAAAATGTGCTGGGGGCATTTGTCATACCAAAGTTGTGGACTGCACATTCAAACAACCTGTATTTGGTTCTGAATGCTGTTTTTGGAATGTCTTCCAGTGTAACACAGATTTGATGGTATACTGTAGTTAAGTCAATCTTTGTAGAGAATTGTGATCCTCCCAAAGCATCAAAAAGGCCGTCAATCAGAGGCTGATGATATCTGTTCTTAATTGTGACCTTGTTAAGGGCTCTGTAATTGATAATAAGGTATAGTTCTCTGTCCTTCTTAGCTACAAAGAAGACAGCTGCACCAAAGGTAGATTTGAATGTCAAATGTGCCCTTTTTCAAGTTCTTTATCAAGATAGGTTTTTAGGATGTTGTCTTCTTGTGGTGTTAAGCAGTAAATGGGGTGTGCTTTGGGGACACTTCCCTTGAGATCAATTTTGTATTGGATGCCCCAATTAGGAGGTAGTCCTGGTAAAGTTTCTTGGAAAACAGAAGGGAATTCAATGACTAGCTGTGCTTGGATTGGGTCTCCTTTGTGTATTTTTTCTGTACTCTTAAAGTGGATAACTTCATACATGCAGGTATTCCAGTCAATCTTTTTGTCGTCCTTTTCCTCTTCTGCTTTGTTAATCTTCACAAATACATGATCTCTCATGAGGGTTTCAAGGTGAGTTGGATATACATTATGATGTACTTCTCCTTCTTGTATGTGAGTAAGACACCATTTCAATCAATGTGATGTTTTGTATTTCTCAACCATTTTAGACCAAGCACTGCATTGTGCTTAGGTATTGGAATGTTGGGGCCACTAAGGATAGTATGAATGTCCCCTATATGGGCTCAGAAGGGTTTTGCTTCTTTATTAACTGGGGTGCTTCTGTTGTCTGTCATAATAACTCTTTTAATGTTGCTCTTGGTTGTAGGTATTTTCATGAGGTTGTGTAAGGGATTTCATCTCTTACACAAATAACAGACCAAATTTGGGGACTCTGGGTACAATTAAGAAACCAGAGATTGCATTTTTAAATGTGAAATTAGGAACCAACAACAATAATCAAATAATTGAACCAATTGGTCTGAAAACACATTCAAAATTGATTAATGAATGTGTTTTCTTAATCATAAAAAATGCAAAAGCAAAAGCGAGCATAAAAACAAAAATCACTACATAAATTATATTTTGAATTTGAATTTTAATACTCCAAAGGATGAGCACAACAATGGGAATATCAATTCAGCATTTAAAATTGGCTCCAATACATATAATACAGCCTATCAAACCAAAATTAAATGCAAAAACCAACCCAATCAATTATTCAGGGACCTAGAAAGCCAATCAAACACAGCAGGATAACCAAGCCAGAGAAGTACCTCACATGGCAACTGTGGTAAGTTCAACTCCCTGGTACTCAACAAAGTGTCAAGTACCAGGGAGTCAAGTGCCGCATAAGTGAATCTATTAGTATTTTCAGCTTAGCTAATTTTAAGCTAATTTTTACTAGTAATTTAGGGGTTTAAAACCAAAAACCAAGTTTAAATTCACTCAAATTCAACTCCATTTAATAATTTGGTTAGCTAAAATACCAATTTAAGGGGCAATTTATAAGTGAATTTGCTAATAGAAATGAAAAACCCTGTGTTTGACAATCTAAAAAAAGTGACCAGTTCAACACTTTTTAAGCCAAATGTTAATTTTATTAATAAAATATATATGCACTTATATAAAATTTATTATTTACTATTATATTTTTATTATTAGTGTCCATAGTTGTCAATTAGGCTCCCAAGCACCACTATACTGGATTTTGTGGTATAGACATTAATCAAATACCCCACTTGTTTTACAGTATGTCATTCCTGGGTTTGTGGATTAAGTGGTGCCACATAAATTAAGCCCAATTTATTAAGAGATTTCATATGTAATTTATATAAACAGAAACTCAAATCCCTCTTTGTTTGACTCCATCCACTTGCCACACAATCAGTTTTGGATTTAACTAATCAAAGGCTCGGAATTAAGGCTAAATTAATAAGTGATGCACTATGAGCGCCACTTGACACTCATCCACTTGACACTTTAACTTGGGGATTAGTACAGATAGCTTCTTAACATTTTAACCAACACAGCAACTGTGGTAAGTTTGACTCCCTGGTACTCGACAAAGTGTCGAGTACCAGGGAGTTGAGTGCCGCATATGTGAATCTATTACTATTTTCAGCTTAACTGATTTTAAGCTAATTTTTACTAGTAATTTAGGGGTTTGAAACCAAAAACCAAGGTAAAAATTACTCTAACTTGACTCTGTTTAATAATTTGGTTAGCTAAAATACCAATTTAAGGGGCAATTTATAAGTAAATTTACTAATAAAAATGAAAAAACCTGTGTTTGACAATCTAAAAAAAAGTGACCAGTTTGACACTTTTTAAGCCAAATGGTAATTTTATTAATAAAATACATATGCGCTTATATAAAATTATTATTTACTATTATATTTTTATTATTAGTGTCCATAGTTGTTGATTAGGCTCCCAAGCACCACTATACAGGATTTAGTGGCATAGACATTAATCAAATACCCCACTTGTTTTACATTATACCATTCCTGGGTTTTTGGATTAAGTGGTGCCACAAAAATTAAGCCCAATTTATTAAGAGATTTCATATGTAATTTATAAAAAACTGAAACTCAACATCTTTTTTTACTCTATTCACTTGACACCCAATTAGTTTCAGATTTAACTAATCAAAGGCTCAGAATTGAGGCTAAATTAATATGTGACGCACTATGAGCGCCACTCAACACTCATCCACTTGACACTTTAACTTGGGGATTAGTACAGAGAGCTTCTTAACGTTTTAACCAACACTATGGTAAATAATTCACTCCCAGCTTCTCACAGCATACCCTAATCACTAATAAACACATTTCCACTCATTTGCTTTTTTAACTTATGTTGTATTTTTTTAATTTTTGAGCATATGATACTGCCTTGCTTTTGGGTTATCTTTCGAACCTGTTTTAAATTTAAGCAAGTTTCATATGTAAAAAACATAGTAAATTTGATGTTTCTGCTCAACTCCAGCATACCCAACAGTGAGAATTCAGCTTTTCCCAGCTGATTGACAGTGCCAAACTCAATAATTTATTATGTTTTGAATTTTCAACTCCCAATAAAAAATTCCACATAATAATTTTTTATTTTTTTGCAATTAATATCTACTACTTTTTCTGCTGCTCTCCATATAATTTTCATATATATTTTTGATTTTTAATTATACTTTTACATTGATTTAGCACTAAGATGTTATGCTGAACCTAACATCTCTGATGCTTCATCATAAATTCACTTATTTTCTATGTTTTATCCTTTATATCTATACTTTGAGTTTCTATTTTGCTTCTATTTACTTTGCTATCTTTAGTCTTGATAAATAAAACTTTATTTGCATACTTTTCATTTAACTTTTACTTTGATTTACCCTGTGTTTCATATCTTTCACACTATTTTATTTACAAAACTAAACTTTTCTTTAGACAAAATCAAACAAGAACAGCCCAGGCACCAAGCCTCCAAGGGCTCCAAAGAAACTGCCTCCACTCCCAAGCGTGCCAAGAAGCCTGCAAAGTCAAAGTCTCCAACCCCATCTCCTCCTACTCCCCCCTCCACTCTCATCTTCTACATCCCCTTCACCTTCCCTAAAAATTCCTCTCCCAAAAATCTGATAATGATTTTACTAACCACTCCTTTTACCACTCAGAGGCTAACTCTGAGCCCACCAAGGAGCAACATATCAAGAATTCAAAGGCTGCCAAGGAGCCCACCTCTTCTTCTGGTAAGAAAAAGGAGGCATCCAAGCAGGCCTCAAAGAACCCTTCCCCTCCCCCTCCTAATGGCTCTTCCCCCATCCCTTATCTGATCCCCAAGATGAGCCAGAGGAATACTCCAAGAAGTTCAAAGCTTCTGGTCATGTGGCTTGGGATCCACTGGCCATCCACAATATCTGTAATGTGGACAGAGAGTTTAAAGTCCCCAAGCGCTTCCCCTGTTACTTCCTAATCATGTCTGTAAAGGGAAGCCCTGGCTATGTTGCTGACAGTTACATTTTTCATTGTAACAATCAAAAGCGCCAAACCAAGAGCAAGCACTTTGTCTGTGAGGATAAGACTTGCGGGGGCCGGCTAAACACTGAGGGCTGGGAGTGAGTAACAGTGGAGAAGGGGGAGCACACATGTGAGCCCCCCAATCATTTAATAACCCAGATGTTAAAATGGTACCTGGTCCAGGTGATCCCAACATCCTCTCACCTCTGGGCTTCTGATCTGGCCATAAAGGCTTTGCAACATCTCAAACCCAACAACCTCAAGTTGGTGCCAACTCAAGAGCATTTGGTTAAGTTCATAAGCAATAAGTGTATTGCCGCCAATCCCCCTCCTCTCAAGGCTTCAGACGTCCTCTCAGGGCTTACGCTCACCCATGAGCTCAAGCAGCTTCCAAGTGGGAGCGCTTCCTCCTCCATGATGACGGACCTGCCACTAAAGACCGCATAAGCTGCTACTCAACTCAGCAGAACCTGATGGAGTTGAAAAGGGCTTCAACCTGGCTAGTTGATGGTACCTTTGCCACTAGCCCCTTATGTTCAAGCAGCTCTGGATGATCCATGCCCAGATTGATATCTGGGTGATTCCACTTGCATTCTTTCTTCTTCCTGGGGCCACTGAGGCCATTTACACATGTGCATTCACAATCCTCCACCAAGCAATTGCCCTCCCTCCTCTTGCCAATGATGAAAAATCTAAGAAGTCTCCCCCCACACCTGCGCCAACCCACCTGCCTCTGACAAGGACCAGGCCACCCTGGACTTGGAGGAAAAGGCGAGGCTAAGAGCTCTTGGGCCTTGTGTGTGAATCATGTACTTTGAGCCTGATCAGTTCAATGAATTTGAGCAGCTGTTCAGCGGGGAGGTGTAGGGGTGCCACTTCCACTTCCGCCAAGCAGTTGCTTGTAACGTGCAGGCCCACGTCAAGCTGTATAGGTTGAGCCGGAGAGATACTTCAGACACCTGCAGATTTGTGCTGGTACACTTCAGTGCCTTGGCTTTTTTAAAGCCAGAGCACATTGTGCAGGGGTTTGAGGTGCTCTCAAAGGATTCCTACATAGTGAAGCACCCAGAGTTCAAGCCTTTCCTTGAGTACTTCAAGCCCTAGTAGATTAGGAAGGTTGTCACACAGCAGCAAGGCAAGGCCCGCGCCAAGGCCAGCTGGAACGTGTACCGGGCAGCCGTCAACGGGGAGCTGAAGACCACTTCAGCATTAGAGGCTTATCACAAGCATCTTAAAGCCAACTTTGGGCTTCATCTGAAGTTCAATAATTTCTTCTCTCTCCTGCAGCATGAGCAAGAGAAAACAATCTCCAAGGTCCGAGATCTCTCCAACTGCATCCCCCCACCAAGCCAACCACCCGCTGTACCCTCTTCACCAAGGCCATCCAGGGTGCGGCCAAGTGGAATTATAAGGCCTCTGAGCTTAAGCAGCAGCTTAAGCCTATTGCCACTGCCCTCCTGGAAGGGGCTAAAATGAAACGGTGAAAGAATGATGAGGAATAAACTTGCTTGCTTGCTCAATTATATGATTTTTACTTTTAACTTTTAACTTTTTAACGTTAATTTTTACTTATTAGCTTTGATCATTTAGATTTTATTTTTAAGTTTTAAGTTTTTTGATTTAATTAGATAGCAGTGATTGTTCTATGTATTCATGGTAAGTTTGAGATGAATATTTATAGTTGAAAGGAAGTGAAATATCTTAATTTTTGTTAATTTCCTAATAAAACATATTATATTCACAGTTGTACTTATATGAACCATATCAAATAAGTTTTAAAATTTCTTCATATTTTGCATAACTTTATTTGATGTGTTTTTGTTTATTTTTGGTTCATTGGAATTTTAAATTTTATTGTAATAAAAAATATTTTTATAATGAGTGTAAATTACATAGTAAAATGAGAAATAGTTGCTTATTTATCCTTATTTTTATTAATTAAGGTAATGTTTTTATTGCATTTTGGGCTCTCTGGGGTCACTTTAGTATAACATATCTGTATAGCTTAATTTTTTATATTAAAAGTTTTCAGAACATCAAGATCTGTTAATTAAAAAAGTGTTGATTTCCAGTTGTCAATCAGGGCAAAAGCTGAATTCTCACTTTACTATAGTGTCGAGCACCAGGGAGTCAATTTTACCACAGTTGCCATTTGTAGTGACCTTCATCTGTAAGTGGTGTTATGGGTTTATAAATCTTACTTTTTATTGTGCAGATCAATTGGACCAATTTTATCTGTGGTGTTTAGAATGCAACTAAATAGAGGTTATCTATATATTCTAAAACAAATGGGTAAAGTTCATGGTTTTACATGAAGCCTGAAATGGGCTTGATTTAATCCTGGTTTTAAAAAACAAGAGATTACATTTCCTTATATTCACTGGATGTGGTAAGGAAGCAATTCCGGAAAACTTGCACCCAGGACAATTTTCTAGAATCGTTTCAAATCTGCTACAGCCCTACTACTGAGGCCTCACTTGCTGCATCCAGGGTAATTAGCTATTCAACCCTTTTTAATTGGATGTGGGAATTTGTTAATCCCAATACAAAAACGCTGAAATGTGTGCAGCCAGTAAAGTGATGCTAAATGTCACATTTAACCTTGCATCTTTTTATTGGCTACATACATCCCAATGCTTTGCATTATGGATTCAGGAAAAATAAAAAGGCTGAGAAACCCCAAGCAAAAGTGGAACATAACGAGTTGGAACCAGAGGCTCAGGTTAGGTGGATCATATTCAGATAAGTGACAAGTGGGGATTCTCTCTTAAACGTGTCCAAAACCCACGAGAGGATTCATTGACGATACGCCACTCCTAATAAGATACGAAACTTTTTAGAGGGCTTATCGGCAAGAAATCCCTCATTTAAAACTTTGCATATAAAACACTGCAAGTATCTCTTTATTGTTGTTTAATAATGTATTTCTCAGGGAGTACCTTGATATTTAGAAATTTAAAGCTATTGAGCCGAAATGCTCTCCTTTCACCTAGCTTAGAGTACCTCTTTTTGGTACATAAAATGGCAAACTAAATTCACTTTGTGGTCGTAACGTGGGAGCTATCACCTAACTTATGGAATACTGTGTGACAAATTAGTGGATCTTGCAAGGCATTGGATTGCCAAGCTTTTCATGATTGATCCTTGTAAACATTTCCCTAGGGACCATGGCATAAATCTATCAAGCCAAGGTTCCGCCAAGCCAGCATAAAAGAAGCGCAGGCCGACAGGGTCTATCAAAATGAGACTGAACCTTGTATCTGTTGCCGTCTTGACATGGAATCTCTGTTCAATAGCCGCTGACCATGACGATACTGGGGATGTGTACTGGACGGAGCCTGATGAAACATCAACACAATATGTTACGCAAGAAAGGATTATTTATAGTGATGATTTCGATAGGCCTACGAGATACCGTATACGGGAAAACCCTACCTACAGCTACAGAGATCAACCCGAGCGATACTACATTAGAGACGAGCCGGATAGATATTACATCAGAAGAAAGCCAGACAGATATTACGTCAGAAATCGAAGGCCAAGCGCCAGTGCCAACTTGTACGACGTTATTTATGACACTTTAGGCCTCCCTTCTCCCAGATACAGACCGGCACCCTCAACTGGTTCAGAATGGGTTATAAATTCCTTATTAGCACCCTTTTTGTAAGGTGTTTTCTCTGGCATATGAATATCATAGTGTATGTATATGTCGACTTTCTCACCTCAACGGTCTACCCCAGCAGGGAGCTACTCTTTAAGAAATAATAAACTAATTTTTTTACGAAAAAAAGCTTCAAAGCCCCTTAAATAAACTTTGGAAGCCGGGTGATTTCCTGTTAACATACAATATCATGCAGTGTTATGATCATTTTGTTCCCATGTCTAAGTCATGACAAACATCATCAAGTTAAAACTAAAATATGAAAATGAATAACAACAGGTTCCAACATAACATGGCTCTATTATTTCCATCACGCCTATAGTGAACTTGCATTCCAAATCATCCAAGCTAAACTCTGCCACCCTCTGACTGAATCTAATCATGGTGAGCAGCTGCTGTACTATCCTAACTTTATTTATTTTCAAAAACATTATAGAAAAGATTTATAATACACTCAGCCTTTAAGATCTCAAAGAGATGGAAGAGACACCTTACATCTGTAGTTATCTTTCAATATCTACTAAAAAGAAAGGATACATAATAAATCCTAAAAAGCAATTAAAGTCATTAAGTCTTTTATTCCCTTCAATCTCAAAAACTATAGAGTATGCCCTAAGGATGAAGTGCCTGATCCACCCAATAAGCTCAACCCTACCCCTGTTCAGTGGTAGCAAGGTTGGATGGGACTGGCCCACAGGTACCAGCAGAGGCTAGAAATCAATCCAGCAACCCTTACCCACCCCTCCCAAGGGTTAGATCATGGTGGCTTGTACAACTATCTTGCCCCTGAGCCAACCCTCCTAACTTCCCCCATATCTTATGGTCCACAAAAGGTGGTCATAGAGTTGCTCCCTGGTAAGTCAAAAACTCTTATACCGCTCAACCCAAGGGGTAGGGTCTCATACTTTATTACATGATGCAAGGCCAGCTTTGGCCAACACTTCTTAAGCTATACTGGAATCACTGCCAGCACTTACCTCATCCCTATGACAGTTCAACATTCACCTCAGAGGCTTGGCTGAATAAAGTTTGTTCACCAGGATAATATCAATAAGTCAAGCTCTGGTTCTTGAACAGGCAGTTTTAGGGGGTTCTCCAGCTAGGGATTCTTGGATAGACCCAGTACCTGTATAAGAGAGGTGTTAGAACCCCCAAAATTGGTCAGGCCAAACTGATGGATAGGGTTAAGGCCAGGTTGACTGTCAAGACTGAGAATTTAAGTCTCAACTGATATTTCCTATTTTGTTGATATTTATGCCAAGACTTATATTTGTTTGTTTCTCCTTTACCATCTTTGGTCACCTATATTTCCACAAATACTGAACTATTTCAGCCCAAATCAGTGTCAGCTGAAAGTCCTCAATTCCAGTTTTAGAATCTTACTCCTGGCAATATATTTCTGATTCAAAATTATGAGTCAATCTTGCTTAAACATAGTTCTCCTATAATCTCCTTTTCATAGAATTGGGTATAAACCCCTCACAGTTCTATCATTCCAAGAAATTCAATCTCCTCCTGTTTAGGCTCATCAATAAAACTATTATCTCAATCCTAGCTGTATCTCTTGTATCCTTGGGAAATAGTCATTTGTTGGTGATGGTTTAGCACAGGCTTTGATACAACTGCAGCTGTTGTTGAAAAAGTCTGAAGTCTTACATTGACCATACCAATCTCAGATACTAGGTGTCACATTAATCAATTCAATCAACCTTCCTGGTAATTGATGTCTACCCATGAATATGGTTAATGAGAATTTAATAACAGTGCAGTAAAGGTCTTGGCTGTTTTAAGAGCACTATTAGGTTTAACTGTTGGTAAGTGCCCTGTGGGCACTTGGTTGATACATCAAACCTAGCAGTAGCACTAAGAGCCAGAACGCAACTATGACAAAAACTATTAGATGAGGACAAAGCAATCTATGCATCAAGGTTTGCTAATCTGGCTCTCAGCTGGGACGCTGAAACCTTGGATCAGGGATGGGGGTATCCCACAGTACTTGGGGGCTGTGGATCTGGAGTAATTCAAGCCGGAAAGTGCCGTTTCACAAAGGGAGTCAGGTGGTCCCATGATTCACTAAGGCGCACTCTTATTGGTTGAGGATATCAGGGCGTTTTGGGGCAAAGATCTCAGTTGGATGACATGGATATGCTGTGAGTCACATGCTAGGTATCCAGCCAAGACCCTTGCATCAGAGAGGACATCAGCAAGATATACCCCAAAAGGTATATAAATAGAGACATGTGCAACAAATAAACCATGTATGGTCAACAATTATTGCTTTTCCCCCATCTTATCTTTGAGCTTTCATCATGTATATTCCTTTATCTTTAGCAAAGCTGAGTTTGATGTATCACAGATGGGGAGTGCTCTGCTGCAGAAGGGGATCCCTGAGAGTTCAACCAAAACTCTTGGGGAGGTCTGGAAGTGAACAAGGCATCCCCTAGGGGATGATTGGTTGAGGTGGAAGCTGCTTTTAAGGAACTTTATCCCAAACACTTTACACAGAAAGATACATTGTTCAGGACAATAGAACCTTTTCCTGTGATCCCCTGGACCTTTAGGAGTTTGCCAAGATATCTCACCAGATGAAGGGTGCATTAATCCAAGAGGTTGAAGGCCTTAAGTTGAGTGAGGCCAAGAGCGTTGAGATGCTACCAAAACGGCAGGACAAAATCTGGGAGCTAAATATTAAAGGGGCAGGTCTAAGTCAGAACTCTCCAAAGTTCTGCAACAGGAGCCATGCAACCAGAAGAGCCTTGGGGGAGCTTCAGAATTATGCGGGGGTGGTCCCAGATCTAACCCAGTCCCAATGACCTAGATAGTTCCCCCCAGGTAGCCCAACTGCTTAACCCCAAGGGTACACATTAAATGGATCTCCCAACAGCTGTTGTATTATTATTAATCTACTTTCTTTCTCCTCTTGACCCTGTGCCTTCCTTTAACCTCCTGAGTACTGAATTATAGCCAGTGTCAGGGTGAGGTAGAGTGAGAGCTTTTCATAATTAATCAAATGGGGAATGTACACCCAAATGAGGATGGCATTACCAATGAGGAGGAGACAATGTGTGTTTGCTCAGAAATGGTCACCCTTGAAGAGTGAATAAGGAAAGGTGCAGCAGGAGATTATGCACAGGTACATCAGGAAGACCTCAATTTGGCTCAACGTTGAGGAAGCAGCAGCATAGGTGGGCCCAGGTTTGATTTTGCGGGTACCAGGAACATTTTGGTAGGAGGAGGAAGATTACCAGGAAATGGTTGAGGTGAGAATGCAAATCTAGCCATCTGGTTGTCACAGATCTTATTGGGAAATGTTGAAATAAGAGGATTGTTGAGGCAAGATATTCATCAAAGGTAAAATATCAAACTAGTAAGGTAGTTTGGTGGAGAAGATTGTTACTTAAGGCCTTTGGGTGCATCTTGATGAGGTGACCTCATTGTATGTAATATTTATACTGCTTACAGATACCACCAATGGTGGCTCAGTAATCTGTTACCTGACCTCCTTGGAGGTCAGGATTTTTTGAGCCGCAGGTCAAGGTAGGGGAAATTGGGCATGGGACATCCACGCCCCGCTCAGACCCAATCTCCCGTGCACCACCCACTTGTGATCAATTATTAGATTTAAATCTACAGTTGCTGCAAGCGGGCGGGGCTTCAGGCAGGGTTTCCCTAGATGGCAGTGCTTTTGCCGAGCCACACATGGGAAAACTATGGCCATGTCAGCCAGATTGGTTAAGAAATTGATATCAGATCAGGTTTGGCCAACAGCCTGCAGGTTGGAAGTTCTTCAAAGGAAGAGCAAGTATGGGATATACTTTGGTACAGCATCCAGGTTAGAGGTTGGCCCACCAAAGCCACCTGTTGATGTTGAGATCTATATTAAAGGGTTCCGATCTATTTAGGTAGGGGTTAAGAATCCTCTGGACAGGGATTCTAGGGAGGGGGTATCTGTACAGATAGGGTTACAGATCTCCAGGATCAATTGGGCTGAACAAGTCAATGAAGTCAAGGCAAGGCAGACCAAATCAGGCTCTGTATCTCAAAAATCATTTTTAACCAGAAAAGATGATTGTGACCCAGATATAGAATCAACAGTGAGTTGTTCTAGGCACCAGGAAGTCCTGGCAGTTTCAGGATATGCCATGAAGCTGATGGTGCTAGGCCCTTAAATACAGTGGAAAAGTTGTTCATTGTAGGGCAAAAATCAAGCTTGGTATACGGGAGGTGACACTATCTCTTGGTGTGATCAGTTGGTCCCCAGCAAGAGCTCAGGGAATCTGGGATAAGTAAGCTAACAGTAGGTTATTATAGAGGAGAAAGTAGGGGGCGCTTCAAGCTGTAATAAGGAAATGTCCATGTGACAGATCAAGGTGGCTCAGCACAAAACTTAATTGTACCCTTGTAGGGTCTAGAAAATTTTCCCGTTAAATTAGGGTCATGATACTAAGGTAAGTCTATTGTTGCAGGTTTGCATTTATCCAGGAAGATTTTAAAAGAAGAAATTTTTCCTTTGAGTTGTGTAGGTTTGGATAACTTATCTGTGCTACCACTGTCAAGTATATACTTCTGGGAAGTATAATAAACAAGATAAAGGTGAAAATTAAGAAGAGAATGATACTTTATTGATATGGATTTTGATGAGTATATGTTATCATGATAAGCTACATACTTTACATTTATGCCATGGTAGTCATGGAGATTTTCAAAGTAATGCTCCATTTAGGACTTGAACAGTTTGATCCCCAGATAAGATGGACGGCTGATAATATTGCCACCAAATTAATTCTATATTGGGAAATTACTCAGGGAATTACTTCTCCAAGAGGGAGTAATTATAGATGCTGCAACAATATTAATGATGCACATCCACCCTTGACAAGCTTATTGTCAAATCCTTTAAAGACTCTGTTTAAAATTTTGTATTAGTAAGTTAGGATTATTGTGAAGCCACAGATACTTGGCTATTAATGATGGTCATCTATACCAAGTGATGGATCCATAATGTTGTCCCACCTTGGGTAGATTTACCTCATTATTAGTGCATGATAGAATTTATGTGATAGGCTAGTGATTTACCGCCAGTTAATCATCTTGTTACCTATCTTCCGCTAACAAACACTAGCACCACTATTTCCTGCCAGCAAATACCCTCAACAAATACCTACTGTCAGTAAATATCAAAGCTGTCAATTATTGAAAGCAAAGCAATATTAATACTGGTGCCTGCTGGTCACCCTTAATCCCCCTCTAATGTGTGTCCACCATGGAACCCCATATAGCTGGATACTGCTCACCTTACATTGCTAATGATGGAGAAAAAGGGTCATTTACTGCTGGTAAATCTCTTAACTCAACTCCCAATTAAAATAAGTTATAACCAAATTGAAGATTGACTACCATTAAACCCAACTTATTATCCACTGGCAAACCCCATGTGAATTCCGCCAGCCAATTCTGAGTTGCTCCTCCTTAATTAGTCTAACAGTGTGGGCTGAACGCCAGCCCTTGCATGTAGCAGGTGTATTTCTATATTAAGGAAAAATCTGGATGAATGAGCAAAGATGGGTTCACCTGGCAGCCAAATGACTAGCAGCCAACCACATGTGTCAGGGACCCACTTCACCCTAATCAAGCATGTGTAATCCATCCAGTATCTCATATTGATTTCAGGCAGAGTGGCTGTTTTCATCAACCCAGCAGTAGCTCACACATTCTTCTTAGCAGCAATCCCAACCAAGAGGACCAAGTCAGTGTTATAGAAGATCAAGAAGATGGTCCTACATAGTATCAAGTCCAATGCGCCCAAGCCACCACCATTATTAGTAGGAAGAATTCTAGGAAATAGCAAGGTTCTCTACTTCAAACTATTATAGCAGGCAGTAAATCTGGGAATTGGGAACAGGATAAAGGTTTTTATTAGACGGACAAGAATCAAGAAAGGGTATGATTCACTTATATAACCATAGGGTTTGAGATTGGGAGACCTCAAACACATATGTTTCATATTGGGAACTGAGGGTTGACCTCAAAGTTGATCACAGGAATGAAACATCTGTAGTGATAATTTGGGTCAAGCAATGGGAAGCTTCACAACACCCAAGAAGTGAAACAACCAAGAGAGGGATTGGGTGAATGGGAATTGTGGGCATGCCCTAGGAAATTCAAATCAGCATTGGGAACTGTAGATTGAATATTTAACTGCCAAGGAAATGATGCTGACTAAACTAGATTCCTTAAAGTAATCAATGATTTCAGGAAGAGGTTCCTGACAACATGACTCCATGGTGCAACCAACTTTGTATGTCAAGAGGCCCTCTGTTCACCAGAAACATGGTCCTGCCTCTGACAATAATATCACACTCTCTGTTGAAACCAATAAGGTCCTTGTAAATCAGCTGATTGGGATCACAGCAAAGACTAGAGGCCCACAACTAGACAGAGAGAAGTTCACACACCCCCAAGATGGTATATTTAGTACCATTTGTGGGCATCACATGCAGATACTTTTACACCCTACCCTATAAATCTTGTATGCCAATTGGCCAGAGAATTTATCCAGATAAACTACAACCCCTACACCCATAACCTCAAATTTTAGCCCCATGGCAGGCACAGGTACTATCATTACCCACTATACACTGGCTAACAATGTGAAGTGCAGCTGAGCATACAAAATTGATACCCCTGTCAGCTTCACAAAAATATCTTTGCTTCATCCATAATCAAGCAGATCACTCCCAGAACCTATATAGCACCCTAGATGATCTGCAGAAGATTGGTTTACAGAAACCCTGTGAAATGTGAATTTCTCACAGCGGGCGTAATCTTCCTTGGATGTACCATCTCATAAGCAAGAATTTGACCTGGAACTACCAACCTATAATGGATTGTTGTTATGCTACTGGACCCAGACATTGGGTGGGTGTGTAAACTTTCTGGTATGGTTGTGTATGCAAGAAAGCTTGTCTCAGATGATGAAGAGCTATTAGCTCTTCTTAACAAGCTGCTAGATATATAAGAAGTTCAAATGAACACCTGCTTGGGATAAGGCCTTTGAATCCCTCAAATGAATAATCCACACATCCCTATCATACAGTTTAAAGATTGTGAGCGCCAGTATGAACTCTGGGCTGAGACACATTAAAGGGTGGTGGGCAGAGCCCTTTGTATAGAAGCTGAAAGGGGGAAGGACAAGTATGGTATATGAGTCTTGAGAAGTAAAGAAATCTAAAATCATCTTCCAACCCATAACAAGGAGCTAGCAGCTATTTTACACTTCTTTGAGAGGTGATACTGCTACCTTGATGAAAAAGTCCTCCCCCATAGGTGCCTGAGTATCAAAGCTCCCTGAATCTCCTCATTACCCAGCCCCATCTCTCCACAAGGCAGTTTGAATCAGCCACCTGCACCTATATCAACTGAAGATCAAATAACCATGTAATTTATTTTTCCACAGCTGAAAATATCTTAAACTTATATGCTAAGTCTATTATCAACAATAACAGCCTAGGCCCAAACTGATCCTGCTATAAGTCACATCAGGGAAACCCCAAGACAATGGGAAAGCTCTACTAACCTATTAAAGCTAAAGAATAGCACAAGCCTGCTTTTAATGGCACTAGAAATGCCTGCCATTGAGCCAGGACTGTGGGAAAATCTCCTTATATTCTTACTGCACAGCTTGAAGATAAAGCCCTAAATCACCACTGTACCCTGTTTCACATCTACATATTCATCCTCTATGAAATAATAAGGGTTGAAGTTGGGTGAGAAAAAATGCACCAGGGCATCTTGAGTATCATAAAAAAAGTGTGTGATGTATGAAAAGATCTTGTCAAAGCCAGCGGCTCATAGATATGCTCTACCTGTCAAATCAATGAAACACTTTTATTAACAAGCCCTATAAAGGTTCTTGAAACCTACCCAAGTATAGGATTGAAAAGAAGTGTATAATCAGTGCTTTCAACTACTTTACATGGTGGCTTAATGCATGGGCAACCAATAACCATAGTGTCATTGCTATGAATCCCTCCATTGGGAACTGAATATTGGTTCGCTTTGGCTTCTCCAAAAAGATTTCATTTCTGATGTGATGAGAAGGGTTTAGGGGGCATTGTGAAGCCATACTGCTTTAAATATGCACTATAGTGGATGTTGATTACCCCATACCATTGGCAAGTCAATGGGGGAGTTGAAAGAACAAATGGGATCCTTGTTTAAATCATCTCAAAGCTGTGAAAGGGGCCTCCCAGGATTACATGCATTGAACATCTACCCACAGCCCTACTTATTATATGGGAAATAATTAACTTTGAGACAGGATTCATTTTCATTGCCTTAGTGTTTGGTACCCAGATAGCCTGAGGGTAATCACATGAGGTAAAATAATATATGTTATACCTGCTAGGCCTCTCATTGCCATTATGACCTCCTTTGTGTATTAGTGATCCTTGGCCTGAGAAGCAGTACATGTATGCGTACAAGGTGGTACCAAGCACCTAGAGGCATATTAATCTGTGATAGATCCCATGTATACCATCAAATCACTATAAACTAATATGGATTGACATTTGCTCATTCCCTTTAAGTTATCATGTGTTATCAGGGCTGAGGATTTAAGTCTCAGCTGATATTTTCTATTATGTTGATATTTATTCCAAGGCTTCTGTTCTGATTGTTTCTCCTTTCCTGTCTTTGCTTGCCTATATTTCTGCAAATAATGAATCATTTCAGCCCAAATTGATGTTTTCCAAAAGCCCTTAGGTCCAGATTTCAGAATCTTACTCCTGACAATATGTTTTTAATTTTAAATTGTGGCTTAATCTCAATTCAAATAACTTCTTTATTATCTCATTTTCATGGTGTTTGGTATAAAGGACCTCATAATTTAACTATTTCAAAAAATTCAATCACTTCTGTTTAGACTCATTGTTAAAAATATTCTCTCAGTCCTAGCTGTATCTTCCTTATCCCTGGTAAATACTAATTGTTGGTGATATTTAAGATCATGCTTTTATACAACTGCAGCTGTTGTTGAAAATTTTGGAATTCTTATATCTGCCTTAGATAATCACATCTATTAACTGAAGTATATCAAACAAATACATATGAACTAATTACACCCCTTCTGTACTATTCCTGACCAAAAATGTTTCTCCCTCACCTTCCCAGATACTTCACAGGTTCTCATGCTTATAGAAGATGACAAGACAGGGAAGGGGAAAGGGAGAGTGTTGCAATTAAATTGGACACGCAGTTGCCAATATATCTTACAACACATATGGGGTGCTCACCAATTCGCCCCATGCCATATATAATGTCATGATCTTACTTGACCTGTGGATGTAATGGGATCCCATATTCCCATACAAGGGGCAAAGTCTATTTATAATGCAGATCCTGTAAAAGTTCTCACAGAATATTGCTGGTCCTCACCTGGATCAAAGTCACATATGCCACCCCCTGGTGACTCAGTGGCCTTCCCACATGGTTTAAGAGCTCACATTCCCTTCAATAAATATTATAATATAACATTCCCTTCTATGTCCCCTTTCAGAATGTCATCCTCACCAGCTCAAAGTACTGAACTATAAATAGCTCAGTTGCAGCACTAAATTTATTTTCAAGGTGGCATTTTTTTGTTGGAATCATAAACTTTAAAAGACTGTTTGGGATAACATGGAATGATATTTTGTTTTTGATGGCGCGCCCTACCACCGAAAGCAATCCAAAATCAGAGATATAAAGCTGAGTTAAACTCTAATTAAACTTAAGCTTGAATTGAAGTTGTTTTTAGAAGTTGATTGCCAATGTCCTATTTACGGCTAACTAATCAACTCAATGAAATCCACCATTGTATTAGGTGGGAAAAAGAGATATCATTAGTGGAGAGTTGGGGTTTATTTCTTCTCATCGTTTCAAAAGTTAGTTTATAGTGAACCTATTTACTTGAAGGTTTTTACTTAATGAACCATAAACGAGATGTTCATGAATTGAAACTACATGATGCATCATACTCAGTTGATTTTTAAAGATAACTACGAAATTGTGCATGAGACCTATTGGGGTTTCTTTGCAACTTGGATTAAGGAATGCATAATGGCCATTTAGAGGATCAATTCATGCTTTAAATTGCTAAATTATTGCTTTAAAGTCTCTATGGGCTTTATTCAAGGGCTCCTGGTTTTCACACCATTGGTTTAAAAAGCGGATTTTATTCTGGATCTTATAAACGCGCAGTTAAAAAGGTCAGGTGCCAACTCTATCTGAGAAAGCCTTATACATACATGGCATGAGTTCGGTGAGAAGTGATCCTGTATTTCCGCCACTTATAAAAATTCTAAATTAAAATTCATTCCGATTAACATGATGTAGCCAAAGATCAGGCACACTATCTGCACATTAATCAAAGTAATATTAAAGAGATAACAAGCCACCAAAGAAAATCCAAATGAGATTGGGCCCTATTCCTATTATCGCTTTCACATTGAACCTCGTCTTTGTAGTTTCCGAGCGGAGTGGAACTGCTAGCGACACCCATTGGAAGAATTTGGACAGAAGATCCCCAAGTTACGCTGTACGCGAGATACCCAAAGATGCCTTGGTAGATGATTCGGGACGACAATATAATAGCTACCCAGTACGCGAGATACCCATACACGCTAGCAGAGATCTTTCAGACACGAGGCCCACAAGAGAGGTTAGCCGCGAAAGACTTTCCTGGAGAAAAGATCCAAAAGGAAAGGACACAGGACGGAATCAACCAAACGCTAGCGTGAATCAGCATAGCATGCGCTCATATAGGTTGGGTTCTCCTCCCAGTTACACAGGAAGCTCGTTACCAGCCCCGAGCCAGAATTTACGCTCTTTGGATCCACCCTCAGATAGTTCCACTGCCTGTCCTTTTGCACCTACCTTGTCATATGATGCATGTAATGTATTTAACTACTTGTTTTAAACATTACAGCTCTGGAACTTGGTTTATTTTCTTTAATCCCATGCCTTTTAAATCAATTTAATAAAGTATAATATAATATATGAGGATAAATTGGTTATTTGGTAATTCAATCAAGGTCCATTCAAAGTTCAATCAACTTTTTGACTTTTAGTACCGTAATGGAGACAGGAATATCCCATTTCTATAGCCCCATTAATGATATGCTATCGCTTATAACAGCTATGCCGTAACTGTGCCATATTAGCAAAGTTACAAGGGAAACTATCGGAAACTAGACAATTATCTTTTATTGAGATGTATGGCTTATATAGTCTAGGAATCATTTTAGGAGGCACAAGATTGGGACAATCCATCAATTGGATGGGGCAGGGGGGTAGCTTGATCTTGGTAAGGAGTCAGGCTCCAAATTAAGCTGCCTGCTGGGTTGAGATCATCACTGGTTCTTGTTGCCTTGTTTGGGAATCCAAGTTGACTTCTGCATTTGGCTTTGAGTAGTAGGAAAGTCAGTTTGGGTGGCACAAGGTCTCCTGTGTAGAACTTTTCCAGGGGGTCAGCCTGATTTTTTTGACACCCTCCCAGTTGAAGGTTGGCTTCCTCTGCTGAAAGGTCTGTGGGAAGGTTTTCTGGGATGCAAGCTCCATATTTCATCAGTTGCTGCTCAATTGCCAGAATGATGGTCCTGTGCTGCTTTTGGTGGGCCTTACCTGGACAAAGCCTGTCATGATGTAGGACCTTGTCCTGTTTCCTTTTTCCTAAGCCTTGCACCAGGTAATTATTATTGTCATTTACCTTTATAACAAAGGTGACGCCTACTTTCTTAGGATGTAATTTGCTCTTTTCTGTGTTAAACACCCAGACCTTATTGTTACAAAAGTAACAGCTTCAAAGCCCAGGGCGGGAATCAAACCTGCTCCTAGCCACCAGGCGGGGCTAGCGGGCGGGGAGATTTGCCCGCACCTGGATTTTTGCTTTTTGAAGCAAATCCAGGTGCGGGAACCATTCCCGCCCTGGTGGCAGCTGAGGGGCCCGCTTTGGGCCCCAAAAGCTATGCCCAAGCCTTGGTGGGTTTGGCTGGGTCTGGGCAGGCTATTTTCAGCTGCCCAGTAAACCCAGGCCAAGCCCACCCTCCATTAAGTAATTTGGGGTCCCCAATTGGGGACCCCTTTTTTAATCAAGTTCTTTGGACTCAAGAGAGCCTGTCAATCCAGTCCAAAAATGGTGATCTAATTGGGAAAACCCCCCCCCAAACCCCAGAAGCCAAACCTGCTAAAATCAATGACCAGCCAAGCCAAGAGGGACCATCAAAAAGCCAAACAACTGTTCATGAAAACCCCAAAAATAACCAAAAAGCAGCCAACCAAACAGCAGAACCTGAAATGCCAAGTCTTGCCACACAGATAGCATCAGAAGAATACCCAGAGGCACCTGCATGTGAGTAAGTATATAAATCAGAAGCACTTGAAAAAGTTCTGTATTGTCATCCTTACCAAATAAAGTTGTTATGAACCTTTGGTTCACCAATTTGTTTACATACCTATTTTTGATACTCTTCCACCTGCATACACCCAAGCGTCAGCACCCCTCTACTGGGATAGATAGTCAGACTCCAGTTGATAAACCCAAAGCCTTTGACTACTACCGCCCACCCAACGCTCCATTTGGCCCTGTGCATTTCACTGAGTATCCCGCCAATCCTGACCACAAACCCTGGACATTGGAAGACTTGCAGTGGTACACCTGCCCAAATGCTCCCAAGGAACACTACCAAATTGTCCGAGACAACAAAGCAATCACCATCTACCCTTTGATCTTCAACGGTAAGTACAACAATCCTGCCGCCTACTTGGTCCCCATGGAACCGCCCCCAACACCCAAACCAACCATCTCAACCCCCCCCACTTCTGATGCCTCTGGCCAGAGTAGTCAATTCCTGGGAGTGCTTTACCTTGCTCTCACAGGATTGATTGACTCTGCCTTGCCAGCGGCTGAACCTTGGGCTGTGGCTGGGAAGGCCCTTTCCTACCTGGTAAAGTTAGGTCCCATCATCTGGTGGGCTATGCCAGTACCTGCTTTGACTCCTCCCTCGCCTGCTGGAGCCCCACGGTACTCTTGGTATCCTGACACTTGTCCCCAACTTCATATAAACCTTTAATAGGGACAAACATATCTTGTAGACGTTTCTCTTTTCTGAATGGTTGTTCACCATTGACATGGTGTACTCAGGGATTGGATATGAGTGGAACTTACTTTGTCATTAATAACTTGGGCCCAGTGAGGGCTTGAACTAAATTTGGCTGTGTGCCGTAAACCAGTTCAAAGGGGCTCTTCCCAGTGGATCAGTTAACTCTGGTGCAGCAAACAAGGAGTGCAGCCCAGATTTCTTTAGCCAGTCTTCAGGGGTCCCGGCAGTGAGTTTGGAAAGTGCCTGCACTAGGCTGCCATTCAGCCACTCTACCATGCTTTTGGCCTGAGGATGCATGGTTCTGTTACTGTATGTTTCACCCTAGCTATGCCAGATATACATTGGTGTCATCAGAGGTTAGCTCACTGCCTCTTTCTGTGGCTAGTAGTTTTGGCTCCCCAAACTTGCTGATGATTTCTCTGCCTATGGATCTGCAAACAATGCTGCCAGTGTGGGCTTTGACAGCCTGCACCGCTGGCCATTGTATGGCAAAGCCAATAGCAGTGATTATGAATTCCTTGCCATTGCTCTTTCCCAGCATGGAGCCTACAATGTCCATCAGCCATACCTTGAAGAGCAACTGTGTCTGAATTGGAAGTAATGGCTTGGGAGGGTGCTTCTCTTGGAAAATCTCTCACAAGCTTACATTGGCTAGTACTTTGTGAATAACTCTGAAAAGGGGTGGTCAGCCTACTTTGTGCTTCAGAAGCTCGTACAGTTTTCTGCTTTGGTGTGTCTAAGGTCTATGTGATAGTGTAAGACGGTGTCTACTCTTTTATTTATGAGTATATATAGGATGTTTACTCTATCAACATTTTTTGGTGCAGTGTTCCACAGACGTCTGCAAACAAGTGTTTATTTTTGATGAAAGTGATGCATGTAATGTCTGTGGTGCCTGGGGGAATCCTTTGTCCTTGGTACTTAACACAGGGAGATGTCAATTAGGATCTAGTCTGGTATGTCCCCTTGAGGCTCAGACATAGAGCTTTGATAATGTATCTGTGGTGAACAGTTCTGGCCCTGGCTTGTACTGGATGTTCATGTTGAACCATTAAAGGAATACCATCCATTGGGCCTGCTTACAAGAAAGATTTGCCTGCATTTTAAAGTAGATGAGTGACTTTTGATTGGTGAGATCTGTGAGCTCCTCCTGTCTTTTGAGATAAAATTATAACTTCACCAAGCAGTGTACAGTTGCAATCAGTTCCTTACTGTTAATTGGATAAAAGTACTTGCCATTGTTTAGTTTGCAGGATTCATATGCCACTGGTAAGAACTCTCCAGAGTCTGTTTTTATACAGAGGACCTTGCCTAGGGACGTTTCCAATGTGTCAGTTTCCATTTGGTAGTCCTCATCCCTCCTAGGGTAGGGCAGGATAGGTACAGATACTAGCTTTTCCTTGAGCTGGCAGAAACAGAGGTCCCACTGGGACGTCCACACAAACTTGGAATTTGCGCCTGTAATAGACAGCAGAGGTGCATTGAAGACACCACAGTCTTTGATTAAAGAGTTTATATAAGATATAATGCCTAAAAAAGTTCTGAGCTTGCTCTTGTATTTTGGAGGTGGCCTCTTGCAAATAGCTTGGATCTTCTGATTTTTGTTTGATCCAGTCTTTTGAATAATATATGGCCCAGGATGTAAGGTCTTGCCCATAACAGGGCTAGGTTGTAAACTAAATTGTACAAAGAATTTGGATTAAGATTTAAAAAGTACAGAAAGGTAGGGACAGTCTGTAACATAGCTTTACCTAATATAGCCAAAAAAACTTGTATTAGGTTGCAAAAGGTGTAATAGAGTTTAAAACCCCTAAACAAAGAAGATAAAATAGGGTATTCAATAAAAATCTATTAGCAACTAAAGTAATATCAATATTGGGATATTCTCCATCTGCAAATCAATACATATAACTATCAAAAGATTCTTTAATTGGAAATAAGGGATACAACAAGCCTAATGCTTGCTGCCTAACAACTTCCATTTCAAACAAAAGAAAAAGGTGTTAGATCTAGCCAATCCCTAAATTAAAAAATAGATCCTTAAAATTAAAAGATTTAAAAGTTAAAATTTGTAAAAATTGAATGTAAAAAATCACTTAGACTTTCAGCTTAAACCCTACTCTTCACAAGCTCTTTATTTATATGCACGTTTTTCCAGTTGTTTATGATAGGCAAAGAAGGGAACAGCCAAGAGAAGGTGCAGCTGGAGGAAATAAGAAGATAACTTGGAGGAGAAAGGGCAACAGAAGTCCAAGTTGAAAAGCAGATCATCAATGTAAGCTGGGGAAGAGTGGGAGCTTACAAACACAGAATTGTAAAATGTAACAAGAATTTAAAAAATTCTAAATAACAATATAAAATATGAAGCTATTTGAATATCAAGCAAAAAATAGGACAACAGCTGTTTGAAGTGCAAATTGACATAAACACAAGGATAATAGCTTTAGAATACTTAATTATCAACTCTCTACTTAAAATCTCATCTTTAAAAAATAAAGAAAGATTAAAATTAAAATAAAATAATAAAAATAAAGCTAAAACCAAAGAGCCTGCCCTTTGGGGCAGGGAATAACATAGAAAGGGCAATTATTCTCAGAAGAACTGGCATTTAGAATGCTTTGCTAGAAGTTTGTGCTGGGCTAAGGTGGAGAACACCAATTTCATATCTTTGTGATGTTTTTTGCATTTGGACTGTATAAAATATATCATCTAGGTAAACAAGTGTGTGTTTTACAATGAGGGGTACAAAAAATTTGTTTATGAGTATGACAAACATAGACAGCATGTTGGTTATCTAAAAGTTGAGGATCACATACTCATGGGACCCATATTTGATACAAAGGATGGTCTTTGGAACATTATCTTTATTAATGTCAGGGATACACTCATTTGGGAGCTACTCCCCAATAGAATGGAGAAGGGCTCCCAAATTAAACTTGAATAAGGTATATCCTACTGTAATTCAAATCATTAACATGTGAAGTAAGTGGCCCAATAATCTAAATCTTCCCAAGAAGGGAGTAAAGTGATTCAACAATTAATATATGCTGGTGTATCTCAGGACCAACTGAGGGGCCTTGGGATTAATGATTGGAGGGAATCAAGCAGTTTCAACATAGGGGGCATGACAGTGGTGTGGACCAAAACAATACCAAATGGATTCTTCATATTTGTCACTGGGAGTTGGTTCTGGAGTTTTTAAGTTCACATTTTCCTGTTTATACCCTATTTACACACAGAAAACTCACACAAGGAGGAGGGATTTCATGTTGTTTGGAATGAACATTATTATCTACTAATTAGTTAGAGTTTTAAAATATAGAACTTATTGAGGATGTTTTGAAAGGAATAATATTATTGGAAAAATTTGCTCAGAGAAAATTATTCAGATTAAAAACTAAAGTGGAGATGAGAGAGGGACATAGTTGTTATCAATGGTTCCTGAAGGAGTTGGTGACGAAGTATTGCCCTACAGGTCTGCAGCAAACTGCAGCCTGCAATGCAGGAAGAAGTAAGGTTTTTCTTTACAGGTGGGCTATATTTAAGTTTCTTATTGTGGTTTAGAATGGTTCCCTGGGTTGGATGTAGAGTGTTTCTTTGGTTTGGTTGGTATTATTTATCCAATTGGTATTGGGAGCCCCTG
Organism: Entomophthora muscae; assembly: GCA_014839935.2. Classification (NCBI taxonomy): domain Eukaryota; kingdom Fungi; phylum Entomophthoromycota; class Entomophthoromycetes; order Entomophthorales; family Entomophthoraceae; genus Entomophthora; species Entomophthora muscae. The sequence goes on from QTSX02003695.1 coordinate 220,456, forward strand.
GCAATTCCTGGGATTGATTTATACATTTAATTACCTGCTGTTTGGCTAGATTCTTTTTAATCTCTATTTCAGAGCTATTAACTGCTAATTTATTGCTTTTAACGTTGCCAACATAGTCAATTGAGCTCTGTGCCGCAAAATCTTTGATTACTTCCTCTCAGGGAATTAATGCCCTGAGCAGATCACCAAATGGCTCATCAACTAAACAATAAATTGGTAGCGCTATTATCAATCAACCATCTATTATGG